>PVIR01021287.1:0-29567 GCA_004026965.1 Petromus typicus
GTGGTATTGATTGTTGGTAAGTGTGAGTTTCTATGCCCAGCATTATTGTATGTGGTTACTGGGATTTAACCTGGGCCCTTGTACTTACAAGATAGGTGCCAGAACCACTGAGATAAATCCCCAGCCCTCAGAGAGCTCTTGGAATCTGAGCTCTTTTCCTGTTCTTGTTGGTGACCTTCCCTCAATGAGGCTGATGGAGCCTTCATCTAGTCAGCACCAGAGTAATGTGATTCTTTTTGTTTGTCCTAAAATTATATGTAATAAACTCTATCCTCAGAGTTTTTCAACACTTTTGCTCTCTATGCTCAGAAGCGAAGATTTTGAAACAAAAGATTTTTTTCCCCTTTGATTATCTCTGGCAATCATTTCAAGACATTATTTTGAGACTCCAAAGAAATACTGTACTTGTGTATTTCTGCTGTAAAATTCTTCCCTTAAGGTAACTGAGCATCTCTGCCTTAAGATTGGAAGGACAAAAAGGTCACTGTAACTGTGAGGAAACTACAGTTAATTAATTAATTAATCTCAAGTTGTTATCTTGCCACTCTTATATTAATTATTTCTAAGTGTTTCTAGTAAATTCCATACAAATCACTCTTCTAGACCATTTTAGAAAAGGCCCAGTGAATATTATGCATGACTGTAATTAGACCTCTCCTGAGAAAACTGAGTACCTGTTATAAACTGTAGGTGTGAGTGTTGCTCATTTAGTTTATTTTCACATTACATTAGATTCTTTTACTAGTTAGTATGAAGATGTCAGAAGTCGGGTCAAAAGAGCATTACTACCCTGCACATCACTGAAGCTTCATCTGCCATGTATCTGAAACCTGGCTTTATTTTTCATTTTATCCTAATCACTGTATTGAAAAAAACTCACTTATATTTAAAAAATTTAAGCCACTAGGCAGAGTTAGAGACAGCTATTTTATATTTGCAATTAGTTTACTTACAAGGCTAGGAAGCAATAGGAAGGAAAGTGGTCATTGAAACAAATTACAAGGAAGGAGTGTACAGAAAGATAAAAGACAAGAACCAAAGATAGAATGTTGCTGCCAATAGTATTTTTTAAAGGGAAGATATGAAATGATCCATGAGGAGGTTGAAAAAAATTTTAAAGGTAGCTAGAATTGAAGGACTGCTATTAAAAAGAAAGGACACATTTCAGAAAGCAAAAAATGACCATCAGAGTCAAATGCTTTAGACAAGTCAAGGAAGAGAACTGTAGATATAATTAGTAACTTTAATAATGCCAATGCCAAGAGAATGATGATGTTGGGGGTGATATTATCCGGTAGTGAAGGACACTTAAGGGTATGAGTGTAGATCAATATTTCCCAAAATGTGTTCTTTGGCTTTATCATTTTAAGAAATATATTTTGAGATGAGATAAAGATGTTTTTATTGTATACAAAAGTATGAGGAAATAGCAAGTTTAAACTCAAGTGATTCCTGTCCGGGAACTGTAGATGAGTTACAGATGTCTTCCCTGCCCTGTAGTATCAACTACTGGGATTATTGCAGACATCTGCCCCACCCTATGGGATCTTCAACTACACAGGTTATGGAAGATATTGGTCCTGTGTTATGCATGCTAGGATTTGAGTTGTAAAGGTTTGATGCCAAATAGAAGTATGGTGAGCCCAGGGTATTGGATTGCATTCTTCTTCTGCTACTGTTCAATTTAGCAAGAGTTGAGCCCAGGCTCATCCTTTTTCTCAATGTTCCAATTTTGTTGTTTTTTGTTCATTAATCATTTGGCTATAGGATTTACAGGGGACTGGAGCTTGCCATGAGGGTTCTGGCTATGTCCTCTCCCCTGTCTCCCACCTATTCCATCTGGTTTTATATGTTTTTTACTGTTGCAGACAAGCAAAGGCTGGCTTTTCCAAATGGTCATTTTTCTGAATTCTGTCCACTCCTGAGGGACTCCCTATATATCTTTGCCACTCCTTTGCTCCTTTCCACTCTATCTCAGATGATGAATCTAATTTCCAATGATCTGTCTCACACTGATTCTGTTATTGGGGTCACCTCCTTATCCCAGGTTGCTAGTGAACTCTTTAGGCAAGGTCTCAAATTCATACCCTTTATCCTGGTGCACATGTGGTCTATAGACAATGTTTCCCTTTGCTTTGTGGATAGTGGCTTTCACTGGGGAAATCTATCCTTGCTGCATGGTCAGGGCAAGTTCCAGTGGGCTTTTAGTCTTTTCTAGGCAAAATCTATACAAAGTTAGAGATGCAGCCAAATGTTTCAGCTGTTAGGACTCTAGTTTCAGTAGTCATCTGGGAGCTTGACAAGGAAACCAGAAGCAGATGCTGGGGCAAAACCAGTGGACCTCATGGCAAGAGATGTAAGCTGATCACTAAGATATGACAGGAAGCATGTCTATGTGCATTTGTGTGTTTTTACATAACTATCAAATTATGACATATCTGGTGGCAAAATATTTCAGGAATTTTTATTTTGATTCCCTGTTGACCAGATAATTTATCCCAGGCATCTATGAAAGGTGTTGGTCTTTGGGGTCCTGCCTCCACAGACAGAGAAGAGTCTGAGCCTAGAACTTAGTTATAGTGGGTGGCTCTTTGGGTGGCTGCCCAAAATAATTCTGTTGCACTTTTTCCTATTTTGGATTTGGAATCACCCAAGTATTAACAAGTATTAACTGTGACATCCTCTTCCTTGTTGCTATTGTGCCTTAAAAGCCTTGAAATCATGTTGATGTGAAGTTTTAGATCGTATGACTCCAGGAGAATACAAATCTCATGAAAAGTGTGCCTGGTTAGCATTCATGACAGGCTCTTTCAATACAATCACTTACCAGAACATGCATTTTACTGGCCATAGAGCATTTGGAAAAAAAGTTTTTATCACTACACTAATATCACTTGAGCTTCTCTTATAAAAAGTTTGACATTTTCTTACCCTGACTTTTTCAATAAATTTATGTATGTGTATTCAACCTCTTGTACTTTGATCTTCTGTTTTGAGTTTCTAGAAGGTTCTCTGGGTTCAGGAGTTTAAATGTTGTGGGAGAACATCACTTGACTATGCCTGAGGTAGGCAGGGTGCTGCCTCTTGCCAGCGTTTAATGCTCAGTCCCTCCCCTGCCACCCTAGCAGCTTGTGCTTCCTGCTACTGAGTACTGCTCATCCTGAGCTGCGCGAGTTCACTGGTGCCTTGTCACCTGTTCCCCTACGGTACGCTTCGTGAAGGCAGAGAGCGCATCTTATTCATGTCCATACTCCTTGAGTAGAGCACCATGCTGATGCATGGTAGGTACTCACTGCATGCTTGCCCAACAAGTGAATTTTGTGCTGGTGGTCCAATATTGGGGACTGGAATGAGAATACTCTCAATGCTGGAGACGTCTGAGGGTTCCCACTCACTTATGGCAAAGGAGTGTGGTGTGGAATGTATGGTACTGAGGGTATTGTGTTTAAAAAGGGGGTAAGGAGAGAATTGAAGGACAAAGAGTAGAAATTTTTTGGCCTTCCTTACAAATTGAATAGAGAAGGACATGACCTTTCTCCCCACTCTGAACTCCCTTTGTACTTGCTGCCTGTACCACTCATTTTAGTACTTAATTAGCATGTTGCCTTAAATTAAAGTCGCCCAGGATCATAGAGCGGTCTAATCTGCATAGTTACCTCAGGAATTCTGTGATGCCAGAACAGATAACAGGATTCTGTTTTCATAAAGTCTCCTAAGTCATATGGGAGGCACCAAGGAGGGAAATTTAGTGAACAAAAGATATGACAGCAAAAATCTCCTTTTATTCCTTTGGGAAAGGTCCCAGAAAGTCAGAAAATGTGCCCTACCAGGGGGGACGTCAGAGAAGTGAGTCAGACCTGAGATCTCAGAGTGAGAGAAGATGAATCAGGATTCCAATCCATGACTCTAGGATTTCACCAACTCTTCTCTGCCCAGCCTGTCTTGAGATCAGTGGAGTTGCAAACTTAGCAAGTGGGCAGCCTGCAGAGCCACACCCTTGGCTGTAGACTTCCTCCACACCTGGGGACAGAGGAGCAGCCACCCCTCGAAGGAAGAGACAGATCAAAGCTCTGAAAGGAGAGGAGCAGAGCCAAGGCTCTGGGGGAGGAGGTTAAGCCTGGTCCTCCATTCTTTTAATAAGTTTACGAACTATAAAGTAGCAAATGCAAAACCTTGGTGAAGTTATTATAGCTCAAATCCCAAACCTCGGGTTTGCCTGTCACTTTGTTGTGGTCGTGATAATTACTGTCATTATCACCCTCAGGCTTTCTCCATACAAGTGACACCAGCACCTGAATTTTTACAAACCCCAAAGCAACAGATATATATTAAGCAATTAAATCTTTTAACCAACACACGTAATTAAACATACAAAAAGTTTCCTCACACTCATTTGACAAGACAGTTCCTATGATGCAAATGATTGATTGCCAGTGTATTCTTTTTCCTGCTTGTGTTGCCTGGTGCTGCATTTTCCTCTTTTCTTTTGCTCCTACAGCCAGAGTAGGGAGCGAGGCACACACAATTCTCAGGTATTGATGAGCAAATGATCTGCTGCTTTTATTCTCTGTACTGCTGCTTTCCAACATCCCCATGAACAATCAAGTGCTGGTTTTATATTTGTGACTCCAGTGCCGTGCGATGCCACTGGGTGCCTGGAACAATGCTGAGCAAACAGTGGGCACCCACTGGACACTAACTGGATGCCAAACTGATCACCAGCTGGCAGCTTTTACTCAGCTCCCTCTCAAGTCTGTTTCACCACAATTCACATCTACTGAGATTTAGACTCTTTTTGAGACCTAGATTCTTCTAGTCTTGGGGCTAGAACAACTCCTAATGACAGCTCATATTAATATTAAAATTAACATTAGTTAATATATCAAAACCCTCTGATAGTGAGCTGAGCTAGAGTTTTGCATCCCAGGCAGTGGGGCAACACAATAGGTTGGTCAACGTCACCTCTCACCTGCATTTCTACTGTCTGATGTTCCCTGACTTCAGTGTCATTCCTTCATCTCTTCTATCTACCTCTTTTCTTCTCGAGAATTTTATAAACATGCATAGCCCTTAGTAGGTAACCTAGTAATGAGTTAGCTAGCCTCTTGGTATAAATAAGCCTCATAACTCTACTGAATTGGGATTAAAATGGAAACTCAGGTAGAGATGAAATGTTTACTGAAATTCTCATGGCTAAAGGACCCATTGCACATGAGAGAGACAAGGAGATATTAAAACTACTTAATGTGCAATTCCTCAGGGATGAATATAACCATGCCTTAACAAAAGGCATGATGTTGGGTATGTGTGTTGGTGTGGCAGAAGGCTAAGTAAGTATGTACTAACTTTTAAAATAAAAACAGGGAAAAGAAATCAAGTAGTTTCAATTGCCCTCTTAAAGAGGAAGTATAAGTATAGTCCAGAGACCAATGTGGTAGAAATTCTGAAAAATTTCTTCAGGTTTGTAACTTCACTGTATTTATTGTCATTGCTAAGTTTTAGGATTCTCTTTTCTGTAGTTATGAACAGTAAACTCTTTTAAAAGCCCTTATGGTTATCATGGGGGAAGAGAGAAAGTTGAGAGACCTGGACAGGTTGACTTGCCGCTGCTGTCAGATATTTGGAAAAAAACTCACATGGATGGTCAATAAAATGAAAAGGGCAGAAAGAGGTGTGGTAGAGGCAGGAATGAGTCTAAAAAAGGAGACTCCGGGTTGGACAACAGGAGGTGGCAGGAACTGAAGAACGCAGCAAGAAGCCATGGGGAGAACAAAGCCATGTTGGGAAGGAGGATTGTAAAGGCTGGAGGGAGCACAGCAGGAAGTCCAGGCTCAAAAGGAGGGCTCACCAGGAGCCAGAGAACACCTCACACGCTTGCTCTAAGACTGGCCTCCAACATAGCTCAAAGGCATCACCTTCCAGGGGGTCCAGGGGCCTCCAGATGGAAAGAGAGCTCTTGGTTTCAATTCCAGGCATGTGTTTTTCTCCTTGAAATAAGCTTAGGTCACGTTTCAGCAAGTGCCTTCCTGCAGAGAAAGGTCTTCATATTAAAAATAAAGTTCACAGGAGATGCATTTGATCTTTCTAGTGGCATTTCCACCTGTCCAGCCCAGGGAGAATTGTACTTCCATGGTCTGTCACTGCATCAACACACTCCCTCATGCAACTCGAGTTGTTGAGTTTAATGTATAAAACTTGCAATGATTGGAGTCTATTTGCTCCAGAGGTCACCCCTGACACTGTGCATCCCCAGCTGGATGAAACCGTATTCTCTGTGTTGACTTCAACTTGTGAAGAATAGAACTGGCTTGTTTTTGATGTAAAGTTAAAGGACACTTAGGTTGGGGGATGGAAGAGGTATCTTTAAGAACCCTTTTGGTTTCCTTGTGTGCAGCTGCCTGCTGCGCAGCAAACACATTGCTTGTTCTTAGGTGGGGAGGTTAAAAGCCTTGTATCTCAGTTTTCCTACTTTCATGTTTCAGGTTTCAGGAATTTTTTTATATATATAAAGGAAACATGTCCTGAAGTAAAATATCAAATCAGACTCATATGTCACTGATTAAATATATATTTAGTACATAAGTATCTAGAATGAGATCGTTGCCTGAATTCATTGCTAGACATTTTTCTTATATCTTTTGGTTGGCATAGGTATTTTGTGGCAACTTTAGTAGATTTAACGACATATTAAGTCTGGCTGGGGAGCATTTCAAGCTTCCAAACTGAAACAAGATGGCAGCCAATAAAGACTTTTAAATTGGCATATGCCCCAAAATTTGCAATGGACTTGGATTCTTATGAAATGTAATATATAAGTGGAGATTATAAAAAAAATATGAATGCAGTGAGTGCCACGCATTGAACGACGTCTTAAAACTGAGATGATGTTACTACATTTCACCTTTTTTCCTCCTGGTGGTGTCATGCAAATGGCTTGGGGCATCTGGCTGGGACACCCAAGGACTGTATTAAGGGTGAAGACGCTCCTTTGCTCCACTTCTTGGAGCTGGGAATTGAAACTGTGCCTCTAGGATGGCAGCACACCGATCAAGAGAAGAGGCAGAGTCACGAAATGAACCGTGCTTGGGACAAAGCAGCCTAGCATCGGAGGGAGTGGGGGAGACCCACGGAGAGGTGGAGAGCCCAGCAGACCAATGTAACGGGATTGGAGCCACTACAAATTTGATGAAGACACCCTCAAAAGTAATTGCTGCTGTTGCTTTTGAACCCTCTGGAAAAATAACCTGAAGTCTCAAGAGAAATGAATTTTCCCTCAAGTCACTATGTGAACAATTCTTAGAAAAAAGGGTGCCCCCCGCAATGAAGGGATACAGAGGAATGGCGGGGAAGTAGGACAGGAGGAAAAAGGGAGAAATGTGGGGTGTGGGAATAGTTTTGCTTTCTTCCCAGTGGAGTTTTGACTAATGAGACCCACATGTTGGCAGAGAGGAATCCGAGGAGCGAAATCAGTGGGTTGGGGGATGGGCACCAGCAGGAGCTCAGATGGGCCAATATCTGCAGCAATCTCATTCTAATTTTCTACACGAGTGAGGATACAGTGCAGGACATCAGTCACAGCCAGAGCTATCTGTGAATGCCACGTCTGTTGTCACCTTCGCTCTTAGCTTCTACCCTCTCCAAAAAACAGGTATCTCATGTGCAGCTGGAATTTTGACCTGATCCTTCAGTGCTATGTAATTTATTTTCACGCGTGATGTTTTCTTTTAAAGTAGTCCCACATTGTGCCTAGCCTTGGTATTATTATTTCTTCTCATTGGCTTTTAAACATCCATTTATCACAGACTCATCTAGCACATTATTTATTGAGGACAGTTGCTACAGTCAAAACTGCTTGTAACTCCTTCCACTGAGGTCTAAGCAGCCTCTCTTAAAAATATCTACATTTTCAAAGAATCTGAGAGCTTAAGTTAGGCTCGGGAAGTTTTTTTTGTAGACTGAGGGTAGAGATTGCCAAGGATTTTTTTTTTTTCTTGCCAGCAAGGGTTTTGCAGACCTGGAGTGCTGCCCAGAGTGCTGGTAGTAGCGTGTTGACTACTTCAGGTAGATCGGCCCAGGCAGAATATAGCAGCACGTCTCCTTGGACTTTGTATTTGCTTTGGTACCTCCATACCAAGATACTTAGGGAATAGAAAAGAGATGGGATATTATCAGGCAATGCTTTCTCTGGCCTTTTTCCTCATCTCTAAGCATTTTGGATCAGGGTCATGCCCTTGCTTCTGATCATTGCAAGAAGTATAGAACACACAATTTCCTTCCTTCAGATAAGTGGCCACCACCATCCACTGCCCAGTGGGTGGAGTATGGGACTAAGAAGACTACATTGTGGTGGGTAAAACAAGTTCCTCACCCAAGGTTGGCTGTCTGGGATTTCCTTTGTAACTCACTGCTTCACTAGTGCCTCCTTTCCTGTCTCTCTGTCTCCCTGATATTACATGTTGGCTACTCAGTAGTTAATCAGGAGGCTGTTGCTAAATCAGCCATTGTCTGTGGGATGCTGGCCACCCTCAGAGGCCTGACTGTGCATGATGGCTCTTTGGCGACGCTGGTTACTTTCTACCCAGGTTGCCACAGCCCAGTGCCCTGCAGCTGCTGGTTACCATGAACGCCTCTCTTTGGTTTTGTTCTCAGAATGTCACAGTGACCAGCTTGCAGGTGGCATCCTGCTATAGATGCTGGCACAGATTTTCAAACATTCTGCAGCCAGTACTGATTTTCTCCATTATTTGTTGACAATAATAGTTGCTTTGATCTTCCTCCCCCGCCTGCCTCATCCTTTTGGGCTCCTTCTGAATCTCTCAGGCTCAGAAAGCAGAGAAAGAAATCCTTCACTTTAAGGTTACTTCTAAGGTTTTTCATTTTCTCTGAACTGTGAGACTCTGCCACAAATACCCTGGACCTTGTGAACTTGACTGACCCCTTCTTCACTGTGTCCCCAGGCTCATGTCCCTTCCCTACTTTCCTGTGCTTCATGCCATGCACAGACATGGCTTCCCATTCCATCTTCTCTGGTCAGTGTGTTAAATGTGAAAAACAGATGCTTCCACAAACCTTCGATCTTCAGCAGTACCATTGCAGGGACAGTGACCTCCGAGGAACTCCATTGTCCTTCCCTTTCCTTCTAGAATTCATCACAAATGAGATTTATGTTGAAATAAATGAGCTTCAGGGGAGCCATGAACAGCACACATTGTTAGTCCATAGAAATATAAGTGTGAGGTGAAGCTGAGGTTTTGAGGGCCTCATTGCTCCGTGTGAAATAAATATGTTTCCCTAGAAAAAGTCTGCTCACCCAAAGAGCTCTTTCAAAGTTTTGAGGAGACTCCCTGGAGCTTTGTGGGAAGGATGTTACTGCTGTTGGAGGCAGTACGGCATCAATGGCAGAGTGAGGGAGGACAGAAATGGGAAATGAAGATGCATTCCCGAGTGTACCAATGATGCTGAGAAGTCCGTATGTGGGGGAGTTTAGCATCCAAAGGAGGGCAGCCAGGACTCTCTGGAACATTTTATACCAGGCGAGATTCTGAGTATCCTTTATGCATATGTTCTTTAATCTTCAGAGTCACGTTATTGCTTCCACATTGGTCTAAATCTTTAAAAATGAATTACATATTTGGTGAGTGTAGAACCAAACTTGAGATTCAGATAAAAGTATAAATCTACTTTTAATCTATACTAATCCCACTTAGGGACAATATTTCTCTCTCGATGCCATCTATCACCCTAGTGTAAAGTATATGTTCAATAAATATTTGCTAAAAAGCATATATTTGTTCAAAATTAAAGCCAATTAAATTTCATCTGAGGAAGGCATGAAGAAGACTGGGTATTTTCATCACTGACTGTGGCTTCTTAGGATTGCAGTCTCAGCTGGGTGGGATTGTAAGAGTAGGGATTATACAAGATACTGGGAAAACATGAATACCCCCTCCTGTCTGCATGGGTCAAAATCTGAGTTGGAATACCTCTCCACTCTTGCCACCCTGAGCTCTTAATTAGGATTGCGTAGCTGTGCTATGCATCATTGCCCCTCTACACATCGTCTTTTATCTTTTGGGTGCTGGATGTAGTCTCCTCTTTTGTCCACAGAATAAACTTTTAAGTTTAAGGCTCGCCACTTCTCCATCATTTTCTCTGATCTCTGCTTCACCCAGGAATAGCAGTCCTTTCTCCTGTCTGTTTCTGTCCAATGTAGTCATTTGTAATGTAACTGTTTGTTTATCCTGTTTTTTCTTCACTCAGTGGTGAATCCTTAGCAGGCAAAATATGTTTCACTGACCTGAGTGAGTATGCATAGTGTCAAGTGCATCTGTAGCATCTGGCATAGCACCAGATATATTTAGTTGCTTTTTTTTTTTTTAGGTTTTTTGAGACAGGGTCTCACTTTTGTGGTTCAGGCTGGCCCTGAGCTCAGCCTCAAACTCACATCACAGCAATCCTCCTGCCTCTGCCTCCTGAGTGCTGGGATTACAGGCGTGAGCCACCACGCCCAGCACTGTGGTATGTGGTACTGGTTGCTGCTGGGCGCAAGTCTCCACACCCAGTATAGGTATGTGGCTACTGGGGAATCGAACCCGGGTCCTAGCGCCTGCAAGACAGGCGCCGGAACCACCGAGCTAACTCCCTGGCCCCTATATTTAGTTGCTTTTTAGTACATACTGTATAGAGTTAGATTTTTATTTTTCTTGCTGCACTTTAGTCATCCAATATGTTGGTATTCCTGTAGGGGAGCTAAGGGCCAGAATAATTGCATCAATCTGGCTGCCTGTACCTCTCATGTTAATTGGCCACAAGCCAGTGGCTCCACGGGAGGGTCAACTTGATTTAAAGGTGCAGGATTGAGGAAGAGCATGCCATGAACTTGACTAAATGGTTCTCTTAACCAGTGTCAGCCCATTGAACTGTTCCTTCAATTTTTACTGTTCCATCAGCCAAACAGCTTACTCAGCTTTTCAGGGGCCTCTTACTTGATCTGAAAACATTGGCAACATTTTGGCCTCCTAACTGACTTTAAGCCTGTTATAGACAATGCATTTTCTCTGGATTAGGTGATGCGTCTGGTTGTATTGAAGAAGCATCAGTTATGTCTGTGTCTTGTCTGGTAACAGCCTGAACTGGGAGCATGCCAGTGCTCACCTCACTGCTAACAGACTCTTTAATTAACCTGTGAAGTCTGGGACACGATTCACTGTTGTTTTAGGGATGAGAAGCATAACATGTACACTTTTTCTTCTACTGTACTTTAACAAAAATTTGTTCAGGGTATTAGATAGTCAAATGCTCTTGGGTTGTGAATTAAACTCTCTCAAAAGAAACACGGATTTGAGAAACATTCAATGAGGCTTGGTGTCTTGATCAAGAATTACTATAATCATCACATTTACTCCTTGGTAATTAAATTCTCTGTCCCCACTAGTATTTAAGCACCTAAGCTGACCTAATTTAAACTGTTTCCTTTTCTCTCAGTCTTCTTTTCTGTTCTCCTAAAGCGCTCTTTATAAAGTAAAGCCTGGGTGGGCCCCTCTTGCAGGGCCTGTACAAGAAGAGTGGAGGCTGTATCTTTTCATGCTCCTTGAGCTATGCATATGCATGCTTCCTATTTGTCATTTTCTACCTGTGTTTTTACCTCATGCTTTGCTCATTGTGCCCCAGACTGCTACTTCTGAGGCGACTGAGCCAAGCACGCTGTTCCATTTTCATGATGAAATGCAGATTTCCCACTGAACCTAATCAACCTTCATTTCAGAAGGTTGACAAGGCGGATACTTAAAGAATACAGTTGGTTAAATTTATGGCATTGAAAAAAAGTCCATTCCAAGAATATTTTCTGATTCTAAAGCTATGGAAGTTTTATTCAATTGTGTATTAAATTACATTTTCATTCACTTCAAGTCCTTGCTTCTCCATTTTCTGCCCCTCAGAGAAGACAAACTTGTTGACAGTCACACTGGTCTCCTTAAAAATTCTGTGCCATGTAGAAAAAAAAAAAAAAAAACTACAGTCTTTCAGTCATGATTCCACCCATTATTTTATACCAGTTGATATAGGTGAAATATTTTCAAGACAAAGCATGATGTTTTTCTTACCAAGAAGGAGAAATACTATAGCTTGTGTTACTAATCATATTTCAGAGATTTGCAAGATTTTAACACATGCCAGATAATTTTCTGCTACTCTGTGGAGTGAGTGTCATTGTCCCCTTTCCCCAGATAAGAGCATCTGGAATTACAGAAACTCTAAGAACTCCTCCCAAAGCCCACAGATAAGTGAAAATGGTGACATTCCAACCGAGGCTTCTCTCTGCTTAAGCTGGTTGTCTTTTCATTATTCTACAAAACTCTTTCTTAGAAATCCTTGTCAATATGGTCAGGCCAATGTGAATATCAAAACTCTTGCTTGCTTATTTCAAATGTGAACTTAGAATTCCTCTAAACATTGTAATCGTAGTAGTCACTATCAACCATTTGGGATACAGATTGAAAGTTCAGTGTCATTTCTGATTCTAAAGTTGTCTAAAGTTTGTCTAAAGTTGTGTAAAGTTTGCAGATGAGGGCTTTGTTGCTAGACTCTAAAGATCATAACCCTATCTTACCCTGTCCTACTTCCCAGTGCCAGGAAAGAATTCTAATAGATAGATCCTACTGACGTGCAGAAGCAAAGTTGGTGTCAGCCAAAGGCACTGGTGACACAACCAAGTGATACACACAATCATTGTGTTTGTTAGTTAGTCAGTTATGAATTTGTTCTGGCAAGAGGTTTATTAACTTTTGAACTATCCCATAAGGGTATAGCAACCATATTTCTCTCCTAGCCCAATTCATTCTTTCAGGTCACTTTAGACATGTTGTATAATCATGTTATTTTGTGACTGACACATTTATAATCTTATTCTCACATTATATGCTTATTCTCACACCCTGTGTCTTAATATCATTGTGTGTTTGGCTACCCACTTCATGTTCATGTTCTCTTTTTTAGATCCATAAATATTCTCTACCCACCTTCTTTCTCCAGAAACATACAGGCTGTCCATTGGTCCATCCCAACATAGTGAGATTTGTTGAGGGTCAAGATATCTTAGACTATAAATGGTATATGAACTTTTACTCCCAAAGTAGACAGTGTTACCTTTAGATAACATCAATAAGAAAGCATGTAGAGGTGGGAAGGACTCTGGAAAGGAAAGAGATGGAAGTGTGAGGTGGTGATGGGCATAAAAATGATGAAGATGCAATATGTATGTGGACCAGTTCTACAAGATGAACACAATTATTACTCAGTGTAATTATATTGTAAAAAAGTAAAAAAAAATGTGATTTATCCTTCACATAATTTTAGAACACCTTAATATCAAAACTGTTATACTACTTGTAACAATTAAGGCTTATTTTCTATCTATAACTCAGTCTAATTCTAACCAGGATGAAAAATTTTAACAGCAAGGCTTTGGTTTTTCCAAAGTCTGAAGCAAGCAGAATTGCTTCATATAGCAGAAAAAGAAAACTGAAGTTTCTATGGTGAGATAAGATCAGGAGTTAAGTGATACACAAAAGCCCAGCTATACAGTAAATTGTAGAGAGATCTCCAGCTTGAGTATGGGGAAGCGGGAAAGTTGAGGGATAGACATGCATAATGGGAACATTTATGAAACTGCTGTCCTATGTAAAATATCTCCATCTTTTGTGGATGCCAAGCTGTATTTGGGGGTGACTGAATGTAAGGTTCTACATGTTCTACATTTAGAACTGGGTTCTAAATGTAAGGTTAGTGATTCTCTTGATTTTGCTACATAACCAACATCATTCTAGATACATGGAAGAGTAGCTAAGTTGTTATACACTGAGCTACTGTTATACACTGAGCCATTCAGTGTTATACACTGAGTGGAGGGGCCAACAAACTACTACTGGCAGACAAATTCAGTCTGTTTTTGTGAATGAAGTTTTGTTGTAACTTTGAAACTTGCATTTACTTACAGTTGTTTATGGTAGTATTCATGGTACAGCAGTAGAGTTACACAGTTGTTACAGGGACTATATGGTTTGGAAACCCTACAATATATTATCTGGGCCTTTAGTAAAATATTTGCTAACTCTTGCTTTAAGGCATTCAATCTTTATTGGACCTAATTCTTTATGGGATTCCATTGGAGAAAGACTAATCTAGTGGCATCTTAGATCCTATCTGAATTCGTGAAAAACTAGGTTAGGAATATGTCTTCACCAAAAGTGTCAGATATGTAGACACATACTGCCATGGAGTAGAGATGGAGTATACAGAGCATGCTGTTCATCATCAAAGAAAGTAGTTGAGACTTAACCATATCTGAAGGAATGTAGACTAAAAAGAGGAAAACATCATGGTTGCAACTTTACTGGGATACCAGTGGGTTTATGTCATTGTTTATACACTTAAAGCCACCTGGGATAAAATTTCACATGAAAGGGCTATCGAGACCATCATCTACCAGAGCTGAAGGGCAGCTCAAAAGTACATACAATCCTCTTTTTCAAGGAGATGTGTTTTTTCTAGGTTGAGGCACAGAAAGGTGGCAGGGCTTAGAATCAGTTTGTTGGAGATCTCGAATTTACTTATCTTGCATAGTCAAAACCTCTTAGCTGGCCTTTTGCTATTGAAACTCTCAGACCTGCCACCTGAGAACTAATTTGTACAGTCTCTGCTTTAAGACACAGCCTCTTTGGAGGCTGTAAAGAAGTACTTATCATCCCTTGTGCTTTCATAGCCTCAGCATAACTGTTCCTGTTTTGTTATATAATGCTGATAAGTCTTTTAAAGATTTTTTTTTTTACTATTGTTCTGACATCTCTTTCACCCAGAACATTACTCTGAGAAGACTCTTGAACAGAATTTGTAATTGACGTTTTAAAATCTTGACCCCTAAGCACAACTGCTATGAGATTCTTATCTTCCATCTGCTTTCAGACTTTACCAGGGTTGAGTAACATTTCCCATTATAGTAGGCCATGCCACTAGTGCTTCATTTCCTTTGCTAGTTCTCCTATGACTTTCAGAAAGGCTCAGCCTTTTTACAGTTTAACCTCCTTTAGTTAGTTCTTTCTCTCTCTACTTGTAGGGTCAACAGCATTTGGTGGTCTAATAATTTTCTTTCCTTTCACTTCCTTGATTTCTGGCCTAGGAAAGAATGACATTCAAATGTTTAGCCATTGCTAGAGCACATCAACCAGCCCAAACCTGCAGGTGACCTCAGCATCTGGGCATATTAAGCATATTGCTGTGGAAGTCGGCCTAACCCTGATACTAGGTTTTTAAAAATTACGCCTGTGTGTGTTTTCTTGTGAGAAGGCCTTATAGTGAGACATGAAAAGTCAGTGGACTCTGGTCAGTAAGATCACTACTGTTCAAACAAATCTTCTTTGACTTCCAGATGTCAAGCTGGTAAATCTCACCAGAGAGTGGTTCAGCGGTGGACAGATATCTAAATCAGGGAAAGATCCAGTCTTCTCTTGTCTTCCCCAGGCGCTCATTAGTATGTGTATTTTTTCCTCACATTCCCATAGAGGCCGAATTACACAAACTCTGAGCTTCTCCAGCAACTGTAATCCCATGATGGCACCTAGAATTGGCTCTCAGGAACTGATTGTGCATGTCTTTTTCAAATGTTTGCTGACATTTCACTGAAAATTTGAAATCAGCTATGGAAAGAATGTTCACACAATAGAAACTATCCCATGCTATAAACATCATTAGTGTTGGTTCAAAGAGTATATTGTTAAACACTAACCAACACCACACTGGGTTCTGTCTGAAAAAACTAAGATACTTTGAAACTCACCACAGTCATGCAGTGCTTTGTGTCGATCTCGATTGAGCTATGTAACTTTTACTTCAGACGCACTTGTATAGCTAGCCCAACACTCAAGAATGTCTCCCTAATTGCTCTTTTGAATGTAAACTACTTTAGCTTGAGAAGGAGTGGTTCCTGGGTCCAGTCTCTTCCAAGGGGAACACTATGGGTTACTGCTATCTCTGAGTCTTTTGCTTTGTGGAATGTCTATGAACAGCACAATCTTTGCTTGTAAAACAGAAACACTCTGCTTTTCTAATCATGTCTTTATGAACCTTCACTTAGAAACATCTTTTTTCCTTCCATATCTGTATATTGGCCTCCAGAATTTTATTTTCACATTACAGTGGGTGTCTTCCAAGAGAATCCTCTGAGATCACTGTAGGAAAGCTTTTCTTTCTTTCTTCTACAGTTTTTAGATGAGGGTAAGATAATGCATATTTTTAAATTCTTCTGAGAAAACTCAATTATTTGGGACTATTCCAGGCACAGATCATTTTAGCTTTTGTGTTTTAGTAATAATTACTTAGATAGTTTTTCAATTTTTTTTTACCTAAGAAGATACTCTCTCTTTTTATAAAGTAAGAGTTCTCAGTTTTTAAAAATATCTTTTAATAAAATCCATAATCTTTCTATGGACAAAAACAAAGGCTAGTCCCTTAAAACTTGGAGTTTTAGTCTAAATTTATGTAACTAATAAATCTGAAACCAACTGAATATCTTGGTACTCAGACTTGGCCCTGAACAGGATTCAAAATAATATAAAAGAACTTTTAGAATGCACCTCCTTCTCTTTTTTTCCAAGTCTCCTTTCAAGTAATATCCTCAAATATCACCTCTATGAAGATTTATCTGACTTCCCTTACAGTGTTTGTTCTTTTCTCTGTGCCTTATTCCATTTTATTATAAATGTATTATGTAATAGTTCTTTCATTCTTCTGAAATAGTTGGAAGTAATCTTGGACCAGGATACATTTTATTCTCCTTCATAACCTCAAGACTAGGAACAGTGTTTATTTCATGGTTGAAATTTAACCTTTGATAAATGAAAGAGTGCAACATTCTATGATTTATCTAGTTTACATAAAAATTAAGAGCTGTCACAGAAGTCAGTCCTTGAATACTACATTCCTCTTGAAAGCAAATGCTCCCTATGCCTTACCTGGCAATGGAACAAACTAAATAGTTATACCACCATTGAGATGAATTGTTTAGTTTTCTTGTTCCTTTCTAATAGATACCCAAGCTGCTTTGAGCTTTATAATCAAGGATATGATGGTACAAAGTTGCAGAGCAGTGTCTTGCTTGGGTGGTCCAATGTCTTAGCCTAATTGGCTGAAAGTTCCATGTTTTATGATCTAATGAAATGGGCTACGATTTGAAGTCAGAGGATCTTGAATTCCACTGTTGGCTGTGCCAATTAGCATTGATGTGCCCTTAGGCAAGTTGTTAATTTTGGTGAGCCGCTGCTTCCTTATCATAAAAGGCACTTAATAATACCTATATCTAGGAGTTGATTTGAAGATCATATTGGAAATCTCATAAACATTATTCCCTAGAAACCAGTGTGTTTATGTGAGTGATGATTGCTGGAGTCAACTATAGTCATGGACCCTACTGAGCAATAGAGAAATCCACTACACAAATAAATATAGGGCTGGAGATTTAGCTCAGTGGTTCCAGTACCTGCCTTGTAAGCATAAGGGCCAGAGTTCGATCCCCGTAAACCAAGTACAACAGAGCAGTGTGTGGAGACTCACACTCACCAGCAATCAGTACCACAAATCACAGTGTGGGATGTGGTGGCTTATGCCTATAACCCTACCTTTCCTTCCAGCACTCAGGAAGCAGAGGCAGGTGGATTGCTTTGACTTTGAGGCTTGCCTGGGCTAGATAGTGAGCTCAGGGCCAGCCTGGACTATAAAGCGAGACCCTGTCTCAAAAATAAATAAATAAATAAATAAATAAATAAGAACTAGCTGCCATTTCTCCAAGGACATTTCAGGATGTTCACTTTTCTCATCACAAAAAGATTCAGCCTGGAAATGGCCACATTTCATGTCTTATCATGAAATGAAGGTTCTTTTATTTTTATTTTTAGTCTTTCAGAAAATTTAGACTGATCCAGTTCTACTAGCTCTTTTGCCTCAAAGTCAGGCCACATAGACCTGTTTGTTTTTCAAGTCCCTCTCTCAAAGAAAACTCTTCAGCCTCTTTATTGTGATTGTGCAGCTCAGAAATGTCTAAATCTGTCAGCTTCAAACTTGGCAGAGTTGTCGTCCTTGCTAAAAAAGATAAATCAAGGAAAATTTGAAGGAGAAATATTTTACTGTGTATTTTCTTATGGGGTTATTATTTACATATTTTCATTCTCCATGCTAATAACATCATTTTATTGCTTAAGGAGATTTTAATATCAATATCCAATTGATATATGAGATGGAGGCATATTACTATTCCAGTCAAGGGTGGTGTGGAGGCATGCTCTGGACCTGCATGCAAGAAATACTTTTTGTATTCCCTTAGAGTAAGTCAAAATTTGTACTCACTCAGCTCTGGCATTGAAGCCACATCATGGTGAGTAACCAAGATGATTTTCTTTGAATTACTTCCATCCTCTCTCAATCCTCCCTACTTTTAGCACAAATTAGATTCTAATTTCCCAAGAATTTCTTTAGCCAAACATCTTTAATTTTATAAAAGTACAAATGGTAGTTATTAATCATGGGCCTCTGTAAATGAACAGGATCTGAAAAAGTTTTTGAAAGCAGTTTAAGAAAGTTGTGAACATGGCAGAGTATGTAGAATTAGGAGAAAAAATATCTTGAAAGCAGGATAAAGCTGATGAAGAAGCAGTTCCCATTGAATTAGACTATTTTGTACCTAGAGGAAGGGACATAACTGTAGTAACAACGTCAGCGCTCACGATAAAAAATATGAAAAAACAGAAGCAGCAAGAGTCCTAAAGAAGATGAAGAGTGGAAGACAAGCACCTCACAGAAGGTCAGATGAAGAGCAGAATGATGCCCAGAGGATTGATTTCTTCCTTAGTCTGTGTCCGAGACTGACAGACAGGTGAGGTGTGGCATTTGAGGCCGACAGTTTTCCTACCGGGTGACTTCCAGTGTCCTTTGGTGGGTTTCCAGTCAGGAGATCTCTATGTAGAAAACAAAGGAGAAGTGGAGACATAGGTAGTTAGTTAACTCCAGGCTCCTCCATTCTTAGAACTCCTCAGTGGGAGTGAGTCACAACGTGTGCGTGCGTGCGTGTGTGTGTGTGTGGGGGGGGCGGTTAAAAAGAAACACTGATTTGCAAAAGATATAGCTCACAAATTCTGTAATTCTAGTGAAACAGCAGAAAAATCAAATGAATCCAGGAGAGTGGAAGATGCACTTAGGAGTTTTAGAGGCAAAATATTTAATGGAGCAGAAACTGACCTGGAATCACTTCCAAAGCCGTCAGCCTGGGAACAAAGTTCAGGGGTCCCTTAAATAAACAAGGAAAGGAGCTGTGGTTATAGACATGAGGCACTTAGGTTACACACAACATATTTAGGCACAAGGGGCATAGGATTACATGACTGGGTAAGGGGCTACCTAAGAGGTGGAGAATACAGCACCAGGGTCTTATTTCATTAATTTTTCTATTCTAAGTAATATGGATTAGTTGGTTAGAAGTTTACATCGATCTCAGCATATTTACATAGCCTCATTTTCATGTGGCTCTCTGGAGACAAAGACATTCCTGTGTTGTCTGGATGTGTTCAGGCCCACAAGGAAGAAGAGGAGGGGAAGGGGACTTGTGTCTTTGTTTCTTAGGTCTACCAGTTAGCAGAAGAAGCTATCTCTAGGTTCACTAGAACTTCATGTATGAAGAATTCATAGTTGAAAAAAAATGGTAGGTATCTAGGCTGTAAGAAACATGGTCAAGTTCTCTGAATGATAAAAATTTCTTAAAAGATAGCACATACCAATAGAGCAGACAGATTCTCACGGGAATTTGAAATCATCTATTACCCATGTCCCTGGATATCACTGAGGGCTAGTGCATCTTTCTTGTAGGTGCAAGAATTTCTAGTTCCACCATCCGACACCATTTACACAACTCTATTTCCTTTATAAGCTTCTCTTATGTTTTCTGATTTTTCGCTCACTATTTGTGAACTTAAGGTAACTAAGAGCGTAGATTCTGGAGTTTAACTATGTGGTTTCAAATACTAACTTCATTCCTTATTAGAGTGCTGGTAATTTAACTGACATGTGCCTCAGTTTCTTCCTCTCTACAACAGTGCTATTAGTGATAGGACTTTATTGGCTCTTCTGATAACTGAGAATTCATATATTTAATGCTTCTAGTAGAAAAATTTTTTGGTTTTTTTCATTTTTTTTTTTTTACCAATTTCTTCCTATTCTAAGTCTACAAAAAAAATACTGCCTGTATTGTATGCAGCTTTCTTTTAACAGACTATTATCTGTCTGGAGACCAGCCTATAAATGGATCACATTTTCATCAAATTTCTCTCCTGTTCAGTCAGTAGCTGCTCCTGGTTTATGAGGCAGCCCAAGGTTATTTCCCTCAGAAGTCTGTGGGCAGCTTCCCATAGAAGGGATAATGAATGTGGCAAGTTTTGTGAATGACCAGCTCATGTTAGCATGAGATTAGTGTAAAGACAAAACTTTATCTAATTAACGAAATCCCTTTCATGCTAAAGATACAATCTTTGACCCTCCTTTCTTATTTAACTCATGTAATTACTTTACACATTTCTTCAATTATTATGATTATTTTTAGTGAAGACATTCTTGGGTGGTGAAGTGGTCTGTAAGTTTCCTTCCTGTGTTGGTATCCAGTGATGATTGCAAATTTTCCTATTAATATTTAGGGTAAGAGCTTTGACTTTCTTGTTTACTGCTATCTTCCTAGTACTGGAACAATGCTCAATATGTAATAAATACAATAAATATTAGTGGAATGAATAAATAAAAAAGAGGCTCAGAACAGCAAAGAGTGGTCAGCATATGTCTCATGGGGCTTCCTCCAATATTTAATAAGTAATATTTTTCTCCTTTAAGAAAGAACGTATCCTTTACATATTCTCTGTTGTTGTATTTTTCTCACTCCATCAGAAGAATCCTCTGAAGATCAGTGCATTGAGCTCAGCTAAGCTCTGAGTAAGCAGAATTGGAGGATAGAGGTGTTCATACCGGAAGTTGAACTGATGTATTTCTGATAGTGGAAAAATTATCCCCAAAGTCAGTCTTCAGTTGCTATGGATACTATCTTTGGTACTCTGAGGAATCATTCACAGTAGAAAGACTCATGCCAAGTTGAGATCAAATTCCAAGTCTCATTTTTATTGTAATATTACATTGAACTAGTTATTTAAACTCTTTAAAGACTCAGTTTCTTCATTTTAAAAACACATGGACACTAGAGTTGGTTTGAAGGTGAGGACTGTAAGAATGGTTACCAGAGGATAATGTTTCATGTACTTTTCAATGCTGATTACTTAATCCTCTTCAATTATTCTGTAAAGTAGATTCTAATATTCATGTTTAAAAGATGAGAAAACTAAGGTATGTAGAGTCCGACTACTTTGTCCAAGGTCATAGTAGTAAGAAGTGGAGTAAAGATCTGAATCCAAGTTAGGCTTAAACCTCATACTTTGGGGAGATACAATTTGGAGGAGATATAATTTATGTAACATACCTAGCACATAAGATGCATTTGATACATTGAGCTAATAAGATCTCTTTCCATTTTATCACCTCTTTCTTTGATTTTCATCATTTTTCATCTTGTCAGGGAATTTAAAAAATCCTCCACCATCTTTGTTATGTACACTCATGAACTTTGGAGACTTGTACATGAAATGAGACCAAGTTTTAACTGGATACTCTCTGGTCAGGGTCAGGAATGCAGAGGCTTTCTCTAAGGATCATTCAGGGATCAATACATATTTTCTGATGGTGCCATTTTCCCACCATCTAGATGCCAGCAAACCAGGTGGGCTTCTCTACCCAGTTTTCTCCTTCTTTAATGTGTGCCTATAATCCTAGTACTCAGGAACCCCGAAGGCTGAAGCAGGAGGATTGTGAGTTTGACGTCTGTCTGGCCCCCATCGCAAATTCAGGGCAGCAGAACTAAATAACTAGACCTTGTCTCTAAAGACAAAACAAGAAAAACCTTTCTCCTGCTCATTCTTGTTTATCAGCATTGCTTTTTCAGGCAATCCAAGCTACAGATATGAGAACTTCTATATCAAACCAAATTTAATTCTGTCCTCTGGATCAAAGCAATGAATGCACCCTGGAGGATTGAAACTATTATACAAGAAGAAAGGGAAGAAGAGGGCAAATGCTGAGCTGGGAAATAATTACTGCCAAAGGTGAATGAAATTGACTGAGAGCATGCTACCTGTATAATTGAGGCTCAGCTAATATAAAAATCTATGCTTGTTTCTAGCATGCACATTCAGAGGTCCTTGGCGACTGGTGTGTACAGCAGGTGGAGTGCTTAAATATCTACTTCTCTTGGATCTTTGCTTTTATAATCTGCTTTTACAAGGCCTATTTAAGGAGTCTGCTTTATTGCTCGCAGGAGATTGGAGCACAATAAAGCTATATTTAAAAAATAAGTCTCATTATCTTAAATTTCTTACAGCACTTCTTGGGTGCTCATTCTGCAAATAAAGGCTCCATACTACTTCCTTCTGACTTGAAGAATGATATCTGATAACAGCTGAGTTTCCCAACAGAAGCTCAGCTGGGAGGGGAGACCAGAGAGTCTGACCTAGATCTGCACGGGCCATCTCCTGGCTCAATGGGGTCTAGCCTCTGTTAGAAATTGGATCGTTTTCCTACTTTTTGTAATATTTCAAGTTATTCGTCTGGATTCTGAGGAGAATTTCATCCCAGCCAACTAGCTGTATTTGACAAATGAAAAAGGGAGACAAGGGAAGGTTATAGTAGAGGAAATCCTGCCTGAGATCTCGGTCTCTTTATCTACCTCCACTTTCTAGCTCGCCAATTTCCTTTCTATGATGAGCTCTGGGCTCGGCCTGGGTGTGATTAGGTCTGTTAAAGGGATGTGCTGCTTGCTTTGCTGAGAGTTCAGGGGCGATGCTGAACTTCTCTGACATCTTTTCCTGCCATTATTTTCTCCTCTTTTTCCTCTTCCTCTTCCTCGTCCTTTCTCTACTTTGTCCTCCCCTCATCTCAAATGTCTGTCTTGGATGCACATTAGTTGTCATCCATTCTATTTCTGCCACGTCATTTCTCGTTTTTCTCCTCGCATATCTGAAACTCAGCCACCTTCTACAGTTTTGTACTGTGTGTATTTTCTTTCTCCCTCTACTTTGTTTCCCTTATCTTCTGAATAATACTGCTTAGGTGCCATTTTTTCAAAAGAACTTGCATCTTTCATGGTCATGAATCCTCCGGGGGACAGAAGTGGAGAAGAGTCCTCTTCCTCACACAGATGGGCTGACAGGAGGGGGAAATAGAGCACTAAAGACTTGCCCCGGGGACTGGACAAACCATCAGCCTGTGCTGTATCCAGCCTGCTCAGTCCTGGATGGCTCTGCTGGTCTGACTCACTGGGAGGCCATTTCATCAACTGTCTGAACATACAAACAGAAGTTTTGCGTTTATTTATCTGTTGAGTTTTTGCCCCCAACCCAATAATCCTGCAATTATTTGCTTTTGAAAGGTACACATAAATACTGTTCAAAGCCTTCCGGAGGTGTTTACTGGCTCACCATGCTCAACAACAAGAAGAAAGAGCCACAGAAGAGTCGCTGGTGAGAGGGCTACCAGCACGAAGGCTGGAAGGCTTTGATTCTGAGAGAAGCAGAAAATCAATGGTGAGAGCCAGATGTCAGCAAAGAGAGAAAGGCGTGTGGTGCCTGGACCCTGGGAAAGGGAGCCCGCAATGGTCTGTCTTTGGAATCGGTAAATAGGCAGTCAGCATGGGGGAGGGGTGAAAGACGAACACGGCTGAGTGAAGCAGGGAGAGCTGACTAGTGAGTGAGAAGGACAAGCTTAGGGCTCTGGTAGACTTAGAAATGTACTACCTAGGCCTTCTTCAAAGAAGAACTTGCTGCCCCAGCTGTCGGAAGTTCCATGCAGGAAGCCTGCAGCCCTAAGCCCATTTACGGTTCGGATCATCTGTAGAGTGCGCATCTTGTCCAAAGCTGTACCTTTCTAAGGTGAGCTCTGTGAAAAGTTGAGAGAGAAAGGCTCAGCGTCTGCCCTCCAGCCCAGCGTAGGACCACTGTGGAGATATTTCAGCCTCACGCCTCCCTTCGATTGGCTGAGACTGTTGCCTGGGTTCCTACTGTAGTTGAACTTCTCCTACTGCCTAACTCTGTTTCTTTTCCTTCCCACAAGTACCTTCTTGATCAACACTCTCCTCACTAACCTCATTCTCAGCCTGTTTCCCAGGGAACCAAATTGGCAACAGTGAGTGCAGGAGTAGTCCAAAAGAGCATGTGTTAAGATGAATTTTAGAGCTAGACGACATATTAATCCCTTGCCAGTGAGGACCCAGTCACTAGCAGAGTACAGACAGTCCCTGGCATGGTGCGAAAACTCAGCTATTAAAACTTTTATTAAGGTCGGGTAGAATACTAATGGGAAGGAATATGCTAGCTGATGATGTTATGTATCAACTGAGAAACAGAGGAGAAATTGTCAAAGAACAATGAAATTGATTGACTGTTGCTAAATCCAGCTGGTGTCCTATAACAGCGTTCAGCAAATTGTGGCTCATGGGCCAAACTGCCACTGCTTTTTTTTTCTTTTACAAATAAAGTTTGATTAGAACGCAGCTATATATACAAATTTATATATATATATATTCATTTCATATTATTTATAGCTGCTTTTGCACTACAATGGCTAATTGAATAGTTGGGACAGAGATTTTTCTGTATAAAAACCTAAAATTTTTACTATATGACTGTATAGAAAAAAAATCTGCTGATCTATATACAAGAAAAAGATAAGAAGGGAAGATGACTAAGAACAATTGCAAAACTAAGTGTGCAATTCAGAAGATCATTTCAGCAGACCACAGACAAGGTCTCACCTCACACTGTGGGAAGCCAAGAAGCTGTGGCACTAAATCCAGAGTTTATCATGAAGTAACTGAGCTCTGAGAAAGTTAAACTCCCGACAAAGGCAGATGCACTATGCTGAAACCAGGATCTGGTTGGGGAACAAATTCATCTTGACATGTAAGAGTTAGTGTGATGCCTTCAGTAGACTTGTATTTTCAGCTTCCAAGTCCTTTGTGTCTGTAGCAGTGGCCCACCCATCCCTATGAAAAGATAGCACACCCTTGTTCTGAAATGGATGTACTTTCCTCAGGATCTGAGAAATAAAGTGTACTTCTCTCAATGTCTACCCTACTTCCCTCCTGGCAACTATACCTGTGTCTAGCAGCCAAGAGTATTCTGGGCCTGAAAAGGCAGAAAAGAGAGTGCATCTAGAGAAATATGTAGGATGTATTAGGAGGAGCTGGGGAGGATACGTGTTGGCAGAACTAGGGGAGGGTACACACGGGCAGTACACAATTAGGGGAACAAAAGTATATGGTTGGATAAGGGAGATTTTATTGACTTAATACAATAACCTCTTGAGATGCTAGATTTCATACTGTTGCAGAGACCTTAGATATATGGCAAACTTCTTAAAAAGGTGGCTCTTAGAAGCCTGAAAAAGCCGTAGGTCACTGAATGAGGATGAAGTGCCAGTATCTTTATTGGATAAGCTTGTGGAAATTCATAAAACATACAGAGAAGGAAGAAAGTACAGCAAGATATATATAATACAATGAAAAACCAAAAAGACTCAGTTAAGGATTATATTTCATGAGAAGAGTAGAGGATACATAATTTATCAAGAGCATCAGAAAAGTTTTGAAAACATAGTAACTAGCATCAAGAAGTTCAGTGATGGCTGTTTTCACAGTTTAGGTATGGTGGAAGGAAAAGCCATCACAGAACAGAGCTCACTGACAGCAAATAGGTAATTAGATCACCAAAACAATCACTAATCATCATTAATAGTGAAAGGAATGGAATTTCCATAAAGAGCAGCCACAAAGGTGTGATCTGCTCTGTTACGAACTGTCAATAGATCGGCATCCCTCAGTACTAAAGAGATGTGCATAGGACAAAAGTGTCATTCAAACTGCAATATAAGAAGTAGGTAAGCAAAGAGGTAGGTCATCAGGAGGCTGGAGAAGTCAAGCCAGTAAATTTTTTTCCTTTGTGCATTTTTTGATGTTGAGATCATCTCTGATCCAGAATCCACCTGCTGACGAGAAGACAGGACATCTAAGAAAAAAGATTCTACATGCTGGAAAAGATGTACAGTCATGATCCCTCAGGTCTGAACCCAAAGGGATGTATACCGCTCTACTCAGTGACTCCGTGAAAGAGGGACACCCAGATATTTCAAGGATGATCAGACACAGTGTTGGGGTTACAAGTGATACCGAAAGATACATGTTTTGGTGTTTTCTCTGTTAAAATGGAGTGGCCTGAGACGCAAGTGAATTATGCAGCATACCAGAGGCCAGATTCTCTGGTTTCTGGATTCTCAGAGGCTGGTAGATTCTCTGGGTTTTGTGAACATTTTGTGTTGATTTCCTTAGTCTGTAAAAGTGTGAGTTAGAAATACTTGATAACTGATTCACTCTCCACATTATGGGTTTTGGTATAAAAGGTAAAATAAATCTGCCATACTGGGGAAAAACAAATGCAATTTCCTGAACTTTCAATCACTGTACAAGACACTTATGTATTAAATAATAATATGAATGGTATTACATTCCAAAAATGGGGAGGATAGAAGTTAGTGCTAGTGATATGGAGCTGAAGGAATCAGGTCTGGCACTGGTAGTCCCTATCTTATATATCCATTTTTCTGTAGAAAATTCAAACTGATCTCACACACATTCGACACAGTTGTAATAACTCTTGTTGCATCTACTATGCCAAATTAAATATTTCTTCATGGACTTATATCCACGGAATGTAGCCACTGATTTGACAAATGGAGAAGAGGAACAAAAAAGTTTACATTCTTCCTAGATAGGACAACAATATATATTTGCATCTCTTCTCATCTAGGGCTCTGTTAATTCTTCTGTTTATATGATAATATAGTCCAAAGAGATGTGGATACCCTAGTGAAAAACACACTGATAAATCAAAGATATCATGCTAATCAAGATGGGTGAGAAGTCATTGACATGTTTGAAGCCAAGTGTAGAATCCTATTTGTTGAGACTGATCTAGTTACTGCTACCACTCTATATTTAAACTACACACAAGGAAAACCAATATTTAGCCCCAAATATTGCATCATCCCTTAAAAAGACTAACTGGATATTTTGATGTAAAGATAACTGTATTTTTCCCATTCTGTCATGGAAGGTATTCTTGTTTCCAGAACTCCAGCCAACATCACCGTCAGAGGTTTTACAATGTTTGTTCCATGGGTATAAAAAGCTTATATAACATCTTATAGAGCAAGATAACTATTATATAGTGATCAAAGCTCTCACATGGTGTTTTGACTCTATTAGGAAGGACATAGGAGTCTGAGAATAAAAAGGTAGAAGCAAAAGTTCCCCAGTTACCATTGTTCCCAGTGACCTGCTTTATTTTGTGTTTCTGGGATCTGCAGGTTTAGAGATCTTTGTTCTTCAATGGGAAACACTTTCAACAAATGATACAGCAAAAGTTCCTTTGAACTATAAATCGTGGCTATCATCTGAGGACTTCAAGTCTTTTGTGTCCGGCTAGCAACAGGCAGCAGAAGTATGATCATGGCAGGAATAATTGACCCTTATCCAAGAGAAAACTTACTATTACTGTTTGGCATTTAGGTGATCTATTAGAGCTCTTCCTGTTCCTGTTGCCTCATTGTGATAGTAAATGGACAAATATAGAAAACATAGCACAGAATGGGCATGTGATAAGGAATCCAAGCTACTCAGAGGTGAGAATATATGTCACAACATCAAGTAAGCTGCTGGGAACAGCAGAGAAACTACCCAAGGATCAAGGGAATGTAGAATGGATGGAGAAGTGAATAGTGTTCTATGCGGGTGTCAGGTCAATTCTACTTACTGAAATAACCACAACCAGGACTGGAATGAAGTAGTCAGCTGCCTGGGGTATAACATTTTGGGAGACATTCACTCTGAAAATCATGCAGGGCTGGGGATGTAGTTCAGTGGCACAGCATCTGCCTGGCAAGCCAGCTGTGCACTTTCATGACCCTGTAAGTGAATGCCTTCTTAACAATTGAACATATATAATTCATCAGGAAAACAAAACATATATAAAACTACATGAGCCTAAGAGTGATTATAAGCAATTAAGAACCTAACAAGACTTTTGAAATATATGAAGAAATAACTGATAAAACTGAATATAGAAATAGACCATTCAACAATACTCGGAGGCTTTATTCCCTCAATTTTAATATGATTAAAACAATTAAGTGTAAGTTTGACAAGGAAGCAGAAGACTTCAACAAGATGTAACCAACATGACATATCTTTACGTTCCATTCAACAATAGTAAAATTTACATTCTTACACACACTTGAACATTCTCCAAGATAGAGCATATGTTAGAGTACAAAATAAGCCTCAATGAATATAAAATGATGAAAATCAAACAAAGCAGGTGCTTCAGCTACAATAGGATGAAATTTAAAAATTGGTAGCAGAAGTTAAAATGGAAAAAATTCTCAAATAGACAGAAATTACACAACTCACTATTGTTGTTTTTTACCATTAAGTTTATTGGTACATTTTAGGTCTATGTTATGATGAAATCCAACATCGGGAACTTGTACTTGTACGTGATATATCTTGTTCTTATTTTTCCCCATTCCCTTTCCCTTCCTCCTGACCCTCCCTGTTCCCTATTTATAAAAATATTGTTTTGATTTTTTTGTTATATTTTTTTCTTTCCCTTTTTTCATTTTCCCCATTCCCCTCCATATTTCTCCTTCACCTTTGGATTTCTTTTCTTCCTATTTTGCAATGTCTACTATACAGTTTGGTCCTCATTTATACTTATGGTTCCTTACACCAGAAGAACTCTTCAGTATTTACATGCATATCTTATTAATTTCATTTAAAAATATGGCTTCTATGTATCTCCATGCAGCTATAAATATCTCAAGTATATCATTCTTTATGGCTGAGTAGTACTCTATTTTATTTTTAAAAACCACATCTTCTTTATCCAGTCTCCAGTTGATGGGGATTTGAGCTGCTTCCAAGATTTAGATATTACAAACTAAGCTGTTATAAACATGGGTGCACATATATCACTGTGCTATGATGCCTTTAATTCTTTTGGGATGATATCCAGCAGAAGAATAGTGGAGTCAAATGGAATTTCTAATCCTAGTTGTTTGAGACATCTCCACATGGATTTCCACAGTGATTTGACCAGTCTACCTTTTCACCAACAGTGGAGAAGGTTTCCTTTTCTCCTACAGTCCCACTAGTGTTTGTTATTAGTTGATTTCTGATAATTTTTGTATTAAGGTAATGCTGGCTTAATAAAGCTAGGAAACATCCTTTCTTCTCTTATTTATTTTATTCTGTTAAGAAGTTGCAACAATTTGGTATTCATTCTTCTTTAAACATTTGCCAGAATTCACTGCTAAAGCCATGGTAGTCTGAG
>PVIR01021288.1:0-29546 GCA_004026965.1 Petromus typicus
AGGAGGTGGGGACCATCTCAAATTTGGATGCTAACAGCCCTTTTTCTTTTATCCTGAGAGCTCACTGTGAGCCTTCTTCCCTGGCTGATTTACACCCTACACAGACTCCTTTTTTATGCCTCCAATAGATCTATACACCTACCAGTTTCCTGTGTGTCTTTTCCAATTCTTTGTCCAGAACACCAAGGACCTTAAAAGAAGCTCCTGGAATGCCTATCTGGCAACATCATTACAAGAGCTTTACCTTTTCCAAAGGCACAGAGAGAGGGAAAAAAGGGACAGGTTGTATTTCAAATCATTACTTGTTTTACCATGTCATGGTTGAAATATTAAGAGCAGGAAACTAAAAAAAGAATAGTTGAAGGAGTGACAAAACCACTGATGCATTCTTAGATTGACAAAAACAAGTGTGGACTCTGTTTATTACTAGTGAGCCAACAGATAAAGGTATTTTCACACTATGGTGCACAGGAGAAATTGAGTATCAGTAAAAGACACAGAATCCTCATGTTACTCATGTCCTTTATTCCCCTCAAGGCAGTGAAAAATAGCAATTTCTTCAACATAACAGACTGAAAAATCAACAATTTCCTAACCGCTCTTAGCCTCCTGTCTCTCCCCATGTTCCACATTGTTCCAAGGATCTTTCTGAGATGCCATCTGTCCATGTCACTGCAATTGCTTAAAATTCACTCATAGATCCCCAAACAAATAGCACAAAAGCTAATGTCATTCAAGCAGTCTTGCTCCCAGTTATTGGTCTAAGAGAACTGGCAATATATGCCATCAGCAAATATTTGTGTACAGATGTTCACTATAGTATCATAACAGCCAAGAATAAAAACCCAATGTCTATCAGCTGGTGAAAAGATGATCTGCAGTTTATCTACACAGTTTATCTGAATATCTGGACTGATATTCAGCAACAATAGTAATACATGTAACCACACAGGTGGATTTCAAAGAGAAGGAGGTCTACTTCAAAAGAATGGGGATTGACTGACTCTATTTATACACTATTTTGGAAAAGGAAAAAATGATAGGGGTAGGAAACAGACAAATGACTCCAGATGCTGGGGTGGAAACAGGCTTGACCATGAAGAATATATGAAGATTTTAGAGATTACAAAGTCCTGTGTTAGTTATGACTAGCAGATTATATTTTGATGTCCTTGCATATTATGAAAGGTATATTTTTGATATGTAAATTTCATCTTAATAAGCTGGACATTTAGTAAAATAGTGATAAGGAAAAGGCAAGGCTGTGACTCTCAATGAAGATGCTATTGCAAGGATAACAGAATAGATATTGGGCACAGAAACATAGGAATTTTAAAAAAATAAAATTAAAATTAGTTTTGAATATGCCCCTCCCCAAACCTGTTGAGGGTAATTTAAACTCAACTACATTTAAGAGGTTCCTCCTTGTACATGTGTGCATGCACACGTGCACACACACACACACACACACACACACACACACACACAGCACACAAATACAGCTTGCCATTCTAGACCTACCTCAGTCCTTGATGATATCTACATGTTTTTCTCAGATCTTTACTCCTGACTGCCATCTCCTGTCTAGTCTCCCAACCCTCCATGTATAGCACTGTTCAATATAGAGTGATGTGTTGGGTATTCCTCAACACATCGCTATATAGACAGAGTGGCCAGAGCTCCAGGAAGCTGGGGTGGAGCCAACCTTGTTCAAAGTTCCATTCATTCACTCAAGTACATCATTAAAGTGTCCCTGCCTTGTAAACATTTTGCTAGATGCTGGGAATTGAAGAGGAATTTTCTCAAGGTATCTGAAGTCTTCATGAGAAAAATACTAGTGATAATTGATTTAAAGAAGGAATGGTTTATGTGGCTTATAGTGTACTCAGTCAGAAGGCTCATAAGCCTTTGGGTCTGTGGAGGCACTGTATATAGGAAGTGGTTTAATTTGCAGCAGCCAGGAAGCAAAACAGAGGGAGATGTCTCAGTCCCCTTCCTGGTGTTGGGATTCAGTATCTGAAACCACAACTTCACAGCAGAGAAGTTCACTTTGGCACATATTTTGTAAAGACTTCAGGGCAGAAGCAACACAATGAAGGGCCTGCATAGAGGTGAGCTCCTTATGTCATGGGGACAGAAGACTGAGAAAGAAGAGAAGGTAGGAGTGGGGTGAGGGGAAGATGCCCTCTAGGTCATATTCCCAGTGATTGCCTCTTCCAACCAGGCCTCACCTCCTAGTGTTGAATTTATATATAGGACCCTCATGATTCACTCACCCTTCAAGAGCCCCACCGTTGAGCATATGAGGCTTTGTGGAGGACATCCAGATGCAAACTATAACAAGAGAGGAGGGGCAAGCATCCCCATATTTCTTCAGGGGCAAACCCTCAGTTTTCTTTCTATGGGGCCACAGTTTTAGAGGTTTCACCATCTTTCAAAAGTGCCACCAGCTGGGGACCAACCTATTAAAACTTGTGTTTTGGGAACACTTATTCAAAGCACAGAAAGTCTTTTTTGGGGACAACAATGTAGGCAGATAGTTAAATTCAGAAGAACATGAATACAGGTTGAATATTCAGAATCCAAAATGCTGAGGATCAGAAATAGTCTAGATTTTGGAAATCAGAATTTTGGGACATGTGCATGTGCAAAATAAATTATTTTGGAGATGGGACCAAAGTTTAAAAATGAAATTCATTTATGAATAACACACATATTCATATATATATATATATATACGTATATATATATGTATTAGCCTGAAGGTAATTATCTACAATATTTTTAATGCACCTGTGTTCAGAATGCCATCCACTGCATGAGATTGGGTGTAGTATTTTCCATTCACAGAAGAATGTCAGAACTCAAACTATGAATCTTGGAACATTTCAGATTTCAAGTTTTCCAATGACAGCTGACCATCCTATAATACAATGATGGACCAGAAGCTGCACTGATCTGTGCAGGAGACAGAGTCCTGGAAGCCGAAAACTTAAGTATGCTTAGGTAGAGGTAGCATCCTGGACAGGAAAAACCAGTGATGTTGTAAGTTGGTCTCCAGCCATAATTCATACCTTTATCATTATTTTTCTCCTAAGTGAAGGGCCTGAAACCCCACCGCGCTGGGATGGCAGGATTTGGTGCCCCCTACCTATGCACTGACCAGGGGAGTCTACACTGGACAGGACCTCGGAGGTGAAGGGACAGATGCTGCTCAGAGCCCTAGCTGAACTCACTTTCCCGCCACATCTGATGTGGGACCTCTTGGTGCTGAGGCTGCCTGAGAGTCAGGAGAATTCAGGACACATGTGCCATGAAGGTAAGATGCTGTGATGACATCTTAAAAGCGCAATAAGAAGGCTTTTGAAAGAAGCAAGATGAAGGGTGGCTGGGCCCCATTGCTTCCTAGACATAACACTGTGAGATGTGATCAAATACTGTGGTAAACATTAAAATAAAAAATGATTCCAGTAAAAGACATACTGCCATCAATTTCCCTTAAAATACTCTCACATCAAATGCATTTGTCTCATTAATCTTGTTACTTTTTGAAGTGTTTGTATATGTTTTCTTTCATGTTTGTTTTCTGTGGCTGCCTCAAGGTCCTTAGTCAATGCAAAACATTTACAGCCATTGCTACCAAACAGAAATGTTACAATACATCCTCCTACACTGTGCAAATCCTGGTCCTTCCTGAAGTCAAATGCCCATGAAAGGTATTTTTCAATGAACCTAGGACACCAGGGTGGCCATGACAATGCCACTAAAACACTCACAAAAAAGGATTTTCAGAACTACTTCAGAAAGTGGGGAGAATGATGGCACGTGCTTAAAGTGGGTGGGGTAAATGGCAATGGATTCTACTGTAACAAATTATATTTATTGTTTTGAGACAAGGTTTAGCTTTGTAGTTCAGGCTGGCCTTGAACTCACTATGTAACCCAAACAGCCTTGAACTCACAGCAATCCTCCTGCCTCTGCCTCCTGAGTACTGGGATTACAGGTGTGAGTCACCAACCCTGGCATTATAGTATGTGGTTACCAGGTATCAAACTTGAGTCCGGCCAGGCAGACGCTGGAACCACTGAGCTAAATCCCTTGCAATGCAACAAATTCTTTAAAACTTAAAACATTCACTGTATTTCTGATCATGTTAAAGGAAGCAATGCAGAGGGCCATCAATTCTGCTCCTATCCTGGGTTGCCATTTTGATACAGTTTTATACGCTTCCTCTGTGTGTGTGCGTGTGTGTGTGCGTGTGCATATGCGTGTATGTGTGTGTATGTAGGTGCGTGCATGAATTTGTCCCATCAACCCCATAGGACCTCTCCTCATTCTTTCTACCACTAAGTCTTCTAATTGAACATTTGATTCCAGCACCATCTCCTCTATCAAATCATCTATAATATCTTCATGTGAAAGAAACACCTTTCCTGTGCTCAGGTAATATTCATTTCTACAAAGAGTAAACTCTTCAGACTGCATAATGCTTGCTCATGCTCTCCCCCTTGCTTTGGTCTCCAGTCCTTGCTGGATCACTCACATCCGAGAGAGATAACTGTGTCTTACTCCTAATTTATATCCAGCACTTAGCACATGGCTCTTCCTATAGGACATATTTGAGAATAGTTTATGAAGGTTCAGAGACAGCAGCAATGTGTAACTGAAGCATATCAAACTGTCTCAAAATGGAAAAACATCAACAGCCAGGACAATGTATCAAGCAGCTTTACTTAAAAGAAGTAACCTTCTCAGTAAGGTCCAATGAACCATACTGGGAAGAGTGGCACAGGAGGAAGTCGAGGAAAAAGCCGACTTGAGCTAATCCCTATGGAAGGGCCTATGGAGGACACTGATAATTACTTTATGTCTTATTCACCTTGAATTTTTCTGCATAGCAATTTAGTAAAGAAATGGCAGAATGCTAGGTACAAATATCCATTAAGTGTTTAGATTGCAAACTTCAGCTAATATAGGATATAAAAATTTCAAAAATAGCTTGGTTTTATGCTCCGAGTCACTGATTAATGTCTTATCAAATTCTTTGTTTCAATGATTATATTGGTACATATTAACTGTACAAAATAATGTTTCATTGTGATACTTTCATATATGCACATAATAAACTTTGATTATTTTATTTTGGAGATGAGGTCTTGTTGTTGCTTGAGCTAGCCTTGAACCACTAGGCTGAAGAAATAGCCCTGACTCACCTTCCTGAGTAGCTGAGATTTAAGAATATGTTCCAGAACTTCACAGATTCTCTGCTGCTAATCTTAAGATGATGTTTATTGAGCACTTACTCTATTAAGCATGTGTGACTCGGCCAGGTTGTAAACACTATGAACAGCAGAAACCAGGACTAGGGCTTGGAGTTGTCCCCGGCAGGCTGCCTAGTCAGTGCTCCTCAGCACTGCTTTTCTCTGGCATCTAGCCCAGAAACTAAGAAATGAGGGTGTTCCTAAGGGCTGGGAGTGTGATGACAGAGAGGAATTAAGTATTTGGGTAAGTGTTATGTTGTGTAAAGAGAGTAGTTGAACTTTGTATTGCTTGTCTCTAAGGATAAAGGTAGTTAAATCACCACAGTAATTTTCCTTCGTTTTAGGCGTCAAACACCCTGTATTTATACATTATACAGATACATCCCGGCTGAGCAAAAAACTCATCACGAGGCTGGACGCCAGGCTGTGGTGCTGCTGCTTCTGGAGAGACTTGTTCACCCTTGCTGAGCCCTGTTTCCAACAATGAAGCAGAGAGAATGGGTCCGCCCTTCCTCCCCACCGGAGAGAGCACTCACGGAGAACGCATCACGCTGAGGTTAGTTTTGATTTTCATCTATAGTAAATGCTTTCACTGACTTTAAAATTTGGGACTATAATTAAATGGGAAATATGCGTGACCTGTCTTACTAGTAAATGTTTAAGGATTTTTTGTTTGTTTGTTTGTTTAAAGATGGCAGATTCACTCTATGTTCAAATACTACGCTGTGTCTTACTTTCCTTTTCGTTGAGGCACGACACCTGACCTGCGCTTACGAGAGGAAATGTTATTCAGGCTTATATTTCAGTCCATGGTTAGTAGGTCCAAACAAGAAAGAGCACAGCAGAGGGGCGCGGCGCAGGATCTGACTGAGGAAAGGTGACTGTCTGGGCACCAGGAAGCAGACAGCCAGCAGCAGAGCCCGGAAGGGACACACTCCCTTTCTGTCCCCCTGAGATCGCCTCTTCCACCCAGGCCCAACCTCCTAAGGGTAAGTCAGCTACAAAGGCTTCAGAATTCCGATCTATGTCTACCCGGTGAAGTAGGGTTCATCTAGAAATAAACCCTACCATCCTTTTACATCCCATAACTTCTGGGCACCTACTCACTTTATCCACATGCATCCAGTTTGTATTTCCTGAGTTTAAAAAGGACCAAAAAGTAAGGCACTGCACCACACTTCCACCTAAAATTCCAAAATCTCTAAAATCTAAAACTTTCTGAATATCCTACAGTGTCCTAAGTCTGATTGTTTAGTATATACCAATTTTGTAAAATTTATTTTAAAATTGCCTGAAGTTATCTTCAAACTATGTATAACATGTCTATAAAACATAAATGAACTTGATATCTAGACCTGGAATTCATCATCAAATACATCATAAATGTCTTTAAAAATGTTCCAAAATTTTAAAAAATAATCTAAGATCCATAAGCTACTAGCTCCAAGCCCTTCAGATAAAGGGTATCCAGCTTCTACAAGTTTTCAAACAGGAACACACAAAATAAAAAAGACTTATTTTTGTTAAGTTCTCTAAAGGTAGAACTTTATAAAAAATTAAAATGAAAAATTATTTCATGTAAAGAAATGGAAAGACAAAATAAGATATTGAAAAAGACAGTCTATCTTAGAAGTACACTGAAGCTTTTTTTGCAAAGGAACTTTAGTGCAGTATTATACATAGTATTTAACAGTTAACCAAAGACAAAGCCCATATCATATTTCATATTTCAAATTCCATTTCAGATTTAATCTTCCTATGTTAAAACTGGAAGTTAAATTTGCTTTTAAATCACGCATATAGTACAAATAAGGAAAAAAATATGCTCTCTAAATGTGTCTAACAGTGAGATAATTGTACAAATTAAAGCAAATGATAAAAAGGGGGGGAAATTGAGCAAAACCTTCTGGAGTCCTCTGTTCTGACCAGTGGTGAAACTGTCTCTTCTGCACCAGGACAAGCCTGTATCTGTGTGTTCCTGCAGGACATGGGGGACATGGACATGAGCCTTTCTCAGGGCCTTTCTCTTCCATTTAGAAGTGGGAAGGTGTGACGCCTTTTCTACCGTGGTGCCTCACACTGGGGTCTGAAAGAACTCTGCTGTCACACAGAGTGACTGTCATGTTTTCTGCACCTGAGAACCCCATCAGCAAACTGCCATAGAAATGCCTGTGGCAAGAACCTCTGTCTTGTTGCAGTGTGAAAAAGAGAATTAATATGTGTGATCCAGAAGCAACCCCTTCTGAGGCTTTTTCTCCTAAGCTGTGTACTTCCGAGGTATTATCAAGACAAGGAGTGATGTGGGGCCTTCCAAGGAGATGCTCTTATCTGCCAGCTTGTGCTGTAGACTGCTGGGAGGAGAGGATGCTGTATCCTTTCTTGCCTCCTACAGCTAAGGAATAATGGACTTTTGTTCTCTTTGGAATTAAGTATCAACTACACGCCAGCAGGAGCTCAATATTCAAAGAGTAAACTGAACAGTTAACATAAATATTTTTCAGTGGAGAGATGCTAACTCATACAACACAGTAAACATTGTATAAAGGGCAATTGTTTTCATCTGCCCTGGCGATTGAAATAATGTGAGATTCAGCTGGGAGCATTCCAGGGCACCAGCAAGTAGTTCAGTTTATTAAATGGAGTTGGCTGTCTCCCCATAGGGTTATTTTAATAAATTATACATCACTCCCCTTCTAGAGTAATAATCCTTTAACAGATGTGACCCCATATGTTAAATTAGAAATTTCAGAGAAACTAAGTGATGTGTTTTTTTATACACAACAGAAACCCTTTCAGTGCCAAATGGTCCACAGTCTTACCAACAGCCACTTTGAAAGTCAGGGACGCCATCTACATGCAAGCGGTGCCATGAGAGAAGAGCCACCTCCTGAAATTTTCCTTCAGAATATCATCCTAAAAGTCCCACTCCTCTAGTTCTCTAACCTTTGACTTACTACAAGGTGAGAGTGTAGCTCTGCGGCACAGCACATGCCTCACATGAAACAGCCTCTGGGTTCAATCCTCACTACCAACAAATAAAAGCCAGAGAGAGTGAGGGGTACTCAGTGAAGTATGCACTCAGCAGCAGACATGGCTAATGTTCTGAATCAGAGACACAACAGTCACCAGCGAGACTTCCAGCTCAAGCAGCATTGCAATATGTGCAAAATGTATAAGGGGAAAAAGGGAGACACATTCCAATAGCCTTTAAAAGCATCGCTGAACAATACAGTATGAGTGTTCACTGAAATGAACTTTCAAGCCGCCAAAATCTAGGTAAATTATGTACAGCATACCTTTTACAAAGGTAAAAATGCATCAGAAGAATTTTACAAACATCTACTGAATTTTATTAATTTTGATCAAATGGTGCTTAAAGGTATTTTAAATCATCTTTAAACATGTTTCTTTAACATGATTTCCCATGCTGTCAATTCCAAGCTTGACTGTGCATCAGCATCTCTACAGGAACCTGAAGCAAAAGAGCTTCTCAAGGTCTAGTAAGAAATAAAGTAGCTGTGGATCTCTGCTGTGCAACGTTGTAGATACCTGTCTTTCATTATTATAGAAAAATAAAATAGGACACATACAGATGCACGTGCTTTTGGTATCATCCTAGATGTCATCTGACCCAATTTGATCATCATTCTGAGAGAAATCCAACAGTTCCTTTAGAGTTTCCCCTGTGCTATGAGAATGTAGACCTGATATTATAGAAACCTACTGATCTTGGTTTATAAGTATTGGTAGACATGAGTGAATGACCAAAAACTGTCATTGATTCACTCAATGACAAAGGTCTCAGTCTCCAGGGAGTGAGAAATAGTTTGGTTTATTTGGGCAACAGCAGGATGATAAAGTGACAGATAAGCCACTCTGATGTTTTATTTATTTTTAATAAATTGAGTTTATTGGTCCATTTTAGGAATACTTTATGATTCCATTCCTCATTGGCAATTTGTACCTGTACATAATCTATCTTGATTCTGATTTATTTCACTATCCTTCCCTTCTTCTTCAACCCTGATATTTTAATATAGAGAAAACATTAGTTTAAATAGTGGATTTCTCAAAGATTAATGTAATCAATCAGTACTGGTAATACAAAAACTATAATTTGATAACTGAATAAACAAGCCATTTACTTTCTGTAACAGACATAGAGAAAAATAACATTACAGAAGAAGGGAATACTACCTTCAAATAGTAAAATTAGAATCTAAAAATATACTTCCATATAACATAAGAGACAACAGTTTACAACAAGGGTCTCCAACTACAGGACCGTAGACCAGTACTATGCATGGCCTGACAGGAACAGGGACGCGCAGCACAAGATGCATGGTTGGTGAACAATGAACACAGTCACTTCCTGCTACTTCTTCCATTATCCTCTGGGATCTACACCCTGTCAAATCAGCAGCAGTGTCAGATTTTCTTAGACGTTTAGACTCTACTGTGGAATATGCACATACAACATTTAGGCTGCATGTTCCTCATGAGAATCTAATGTCTGATAACCTGAGATGGAGCTGAGGCAGTGATGCTAGTTTTGGTGAGTAACTACAAATATAGATTAACATTAGCAGAAAGGTTTGTCTCCATAAAGATCATGAAAATCAACTCCTTGTAGACATATATAAACTATATCTCTGAGTGGCAAGGGCAACTAGATTGCATCTAATGGCAGGTTTTATATTGGCAAGTAATTGATATACTTCAATTGTACAGCTATTACTGGTGGTAGGCATTTAGTCAGGAGCCAACATTATTTTAATGTCTATGCATGGCAAACACATTAGTTAAAACCTCTACATTATACACTTGTCTCATTCAAAGTGTTGGTAAGCCCACGAGCCAACACTAGACTAAATGAGTAAAGAAAAAAAAAAAGATGTCATTGCAAAGCTTCTATGAAAAGGGAGAAAGACCCAATGATGAGACAGCAGAAGACCTGTCTTTTGTCTGCCAACAAAATAAAGGTGCATTTAAAAGAAGATATTACTTAAAAGAGAATCCTACTCAAATTACGGGCTCATTTCAGTGGATGGTTACATTCTCAAAGCCTACTTTATAAAATATGTGGCAAACAGTTATCCAAAGAAGTCATGAAACCTTCAAGACTCCTTTGCTACATGGAGACCAAGCACCTTGCCTTTAAAGACAAAAATTTGGGGAAAAAATAATCAACATGAAGAACAGAAACAGTTATTGAAAGCAAGGCTACTACATCATCAAGTATGTCTTCACAGAGAGTGTCACTGTTAAGAACTAACTACACTGCTAAAGCAAAGAAGCTCTTTATTATTTGTGAGGAGTTTATCCAGAAGACACAGTTCAAAAGATAAGCCAGTGTTTCTCCTTTGGCTGGCACCAGAGTTAGATGAATTGATAAAACAGCAAATATGTAAAAACAGCAGATGCAAACAGGCAATCTATGTTGACAACAAAGCAACAATGCTTGTTTTTGTGTGCCATAACAAAAAAAATTGAATTATCATTTTGTGTTAGTATATATACATGGTCAGAATGGCTGCCATGATGAGAAGCATTCTGGCTTCATTGATTAGGTCAAAGAGGGCACTCCTAAATGTCTATTCACTGTGAGTGTGAGTCTATTCACTGTGTCATCCATACAGAAATGCTGATTAGACAAAAAGTCTCACTAGAACTTAACATTGTTTTACAGGGCATGATTAAAATTGACAAACTTATTAAATCATATGCCCTTTACTCATTTCTGTTCATGTACCTCTTGAAAGGGAGGTCTTCTCTTATAAAAAGAAGTTAAATGGCTTTCTAAAGGTAGATCACTGACCAGAGTTTTTCAGTTATGAGAGCTGATCTAGAGATTTCTTTTGGAAAGATAATCACCACTAGCAGCATATTTCAGTGACCCAAAATAGGCTGCAAAACATGCACACTCTGTTGAGATTGTAACAAAAAAGTAAGGAAACAAATTTTATGTATATGGGGGGGGTGGTAGGGTGGGTAGGGCTATGGGAAAAAATGAGAATTAAGTTGTGTCTTATACTGGTACAAATCCCCATTATGGAGTGCAATCATGATGTGTATATTTAATGTACCAATAAAGATTAAAAAAACAAAAAACAAACAAAACATGCACACTCATGTCACATGTCCAGTCGGCAAAATGAATGAAAACTGTGTTCAAGTCAGCAGATAAAGTGGTCTCATTCAAAGCCAAACTGGAACTAAGGGGCAGAAGTGAACACTAGAAATTTTGGCATGTTTCAAACATGAGCAGGGGGATTGTAAGAGAGAGAGCCAGGGCCTTCTTTCTCTCAGCTGATTTATACCTATCTCGGCTTTCCAAAGAGACTGAGTATTTGTTTCTCAACCAAAAAACACCATTGAATTTGGAAAGAATAAATTGATGATCCATTTGTGAATGTCAGGTGAATCAATTTTGGCAATGGTAGAAGAGGATCAACTACTTCAGTCACAAATGGTACTGGCCTTAAACATATGTCTGAGACAACATCAAATCTTCATCTATTCTAGATTAAAGTCAGTGCAGAATATCCTGTGATTGCTACAAAAGTACTAAAAAGACTAGCTCCCTTTTCAACATCCTATCTTTGTGAAGCAGAGTCCTTTGCATGACTGTAACCAAACTGAGATTACAGATTAAACTGGACACAAGTAATACACATGGGCATCACTGTCTCCCATCACTACAAGATGGGACTGTAGATTCAGGAAAGAAGCTCAGGTCTTCCACTGATTCTTCATCAAAGTGAGTTGTAAATTATTTCGTTACATATTACAAGATCCTAAAAATAGAAATAAAGTGAATACTGAGTGTAATACATTGGAATGGTGCTGAAATCCACAACCCCACTCTGTTCTGTGGGAAAACTGTCTTCCACAAAAACAGTTGCAAAAGGGTTTGGGACCACTAATTTACAAGAAACTCTATAGAAACTGAAGGTCAGTAAGTTCTCAGAGATAAAAATCAAGATTTTTCAAGCCAGTGATTTAAAAAAGAAATAATATTATAGCAATACACACATACAAGTGTTTATAGCATCACAATAATACTTAAGACCTAGAAGCAGCCTGTATGCACATCCACAGAACTGTGATATTTGCATATAAGGAAATACTATTCAGCTATAAAGAAGTATAAGTTTGAGCCATTTGTAGGAAAATAGATGAACCTGGAAAATATAATATTGAGGAAAATAAAACAGACACACAAGTTTAAGCTGCATATAGTAGCACTCATTTGAATAAGACAAAGTACAAACAAAGAGTAAAATAAAGTTTAGGAAGAAAAAAATAAAGGGCAAATGGACAATGGTCCAGGAGACCAGGGGCAAGGGGAGGGGAGAGAAGAAATAAGGAGAGCTAAGTTACTCCATGTCAGTAACCTAATAACCACAATGAATGTAAATATTACATACGTCATCCATGGGAGCTACAAATAATAACAGGAATTAAAATGAGAGATGACGATGTAGAGGCAGAGGGAGAAAACGGAGTGGAAAGAGGAATGGGATTAAAAAACAAACTGCGTTTGCTGACTACCCAAGGTGAATATAAACCTCACACGCTGCTAACACATACTAATAAAAATATCAGACAGGAAGACTAGTCAGATCAAATACAAAGAACAAAAGTAAGGATGATAGGTTTCATGTCAGAAAGAAAAAGAAGAGGAAAAAGAGCAGAAGAATATTTTTAAAAGGCTAACAAGAAAAGTCAGGTGAGAATTCTGTACTTAGCAAAAATATCTAGCAAAACACAGGCGAGATGAGGTATTTTTATGTATGGCAAAGTTGAAAGAATTTATGAAAACCAGATCTGAACTACAAGATGTTAAAGGTCATCATTTAGGAAGAAGAATAATGATATGTGGGAATAGCTGTGCTGGCAAAAAATGAATAGTAAATATATGAGTGAATGTATGTTTTGTTTTCCACTGCTTAAGTCAGTTTAAATAATTCTACATGGAATAAATAATACAGTCATAAAAATTACTCAGTTAGTCCAAAGGAAGGCAGAGAAAGATAAACAATGAAAGAAAAGTAAGATGAAACAAAAACAAATGAGAAAAGTGACAAATTTAATTCTAATTATAGCAATGACTTGAATAATGTAAACACTCCAATCAGATATCTAAATTAAAAGACAAAGAATTTCAGCTTGAATGAAAACACAAACCCAGCTGAATGGTGATTACAAAAAATATATATACCTCAAACATGAAGACACAAAAAGGTTAAAAGTAAAAGTGTAAAAAAATGATACAACATTTTAGTAATAAGGAGAAGAAAGCTGGAGTACTTATGTGAATTTCAAAGCACATTTCTGGCTAAGTAATATCAGTGCAAGAGAAGTCTTAAAACACATGACAAACTGGCAGAAGTGTAAAGAGAATATACAAATTTACAAATCCATCAGAAAAACTGATAATTCTTCTCACTCAGTAACCAATATAAGAAATAAAGAATTATATTTAAAATTATACCAAACAGGTGCACCCAAACTGAAGCCCATCATATATATATATTATATATATATATATCATATATATATATATTATACATTATATATACATAATTATTATGTTCTATATACATGTATTTCTATTCTACTGTGTATATATATTAAATATACATTTTATATGTAGCTTAATTCCTCTACTTGAAAAATAAAACAAAACCAAAAACAGAAGAGCCAAGGATTTAGCTCAGTTCTTCCGGCATCTGCCTTGGAAGTACAAAGTCCAGAGTTTGATTCCCTGTACCACATACGACAATGCCGGGTGGAGTGATTTATGCCTGTAATCTCCTGCAGAAGCAGGAGGACTGCTGTGTGTTTGAGGCCAGCCTAAACTACAAAGTGAGACCCTGTCACAAAAAAAAAAAAAGAAGAAGAAGAAAAGATGAGTGGAGGTTGAACATGCCTCACAACGTTAAATAACACAATAAAGCTCCTCGACCAAAATGACGTTTCCCCACTAACAGTAAAACATACAGCTTTACAAGTGCACTTAGAATGTCTCATGTTTCCATCTGACAAAGAGGAAAGAAAACTAAACCTAATATAAGTTGAAGAACAGAAAAAAAAGGAGTAGCTATTCATAACCTAGAAAGCAGAAAAATAATAAAGTCAACAAAATTGAAGCTGATTTTGAGAGAAGACAAATAAAACTGTATCAGACTGCACCAGTCAGCTCTCCCGTTGCTGGGACACACAACTGACACTACAATTTAAAAGAGCAAAGTTTTACTTGACTCAAGCTTCTAGACAATTTCATCTAAGGCAGGAACATCAGGAGCAAGGATGTGGCAAGCCTGCTTATAGTTTGGTAGTCAGAAAGTAGAGCAGGGACATTTGTAACGAAGAAGGGCCAAGGAACCAGATTCAGTTCCCAAAGTCACAGCTCATGACTCAGACACACCCAGAAGTGCGCTCTTTCAACCCCAAGGTGCTCTGAGGACAATCAAGTTGACAATGCAGCATAAGCAGCACACAGACTAATGAAGAAAAGAGAAACTCCATTCAAATACTATCAGGAATGAATGACGTGGTATCACTACAAATTCTATCACTATGAAGAGGATAATAAGAGAATATCATGAAGAATGTTATGCCAGTTAATTCAACAAATGAGGTGAAATACAATTATTGAAAATACCAGATACCAAAGGTTATTAAGATGGAATAAATAACCCAAATATCCCACATAAATTAAAAAAATAAATTTGTGGTTAAAAACCTTTCACAAAGAAAACTCTAAGCCCATTCATATTCACTAGTAAATTTTACCTAAACCTTTAAAGATGAATTTGTGAAGAAGATAGATTTTTTTCAATTCATTCCAAGCAGACAATATTATTATGAGGCCAAACCAGGAAAAGATATTATATTAAAAAATTACAAACTGATATTCTTTATGAACACAGATGTACAAAATTGTCAACAATTTTTTTTTGTTTGTTTGTTTTGTTTGTTTTTTGAGACAGGGTCTCACTTTGTGGTTCAGGCTGGCCCTGAGTTCAGTCTCAAACTCACATCACAGCAATCCTCCTGCCTCCCAAGTGCTGGGATTACAGGCATGAGCCACCACGCCCGGCACTGAGGTATGTGGTACTGGTTGCTGCTGGGTTTGAGTCTCCACACCCAGTATTGTATGTGGTTACCGGGGAATCGAACCTGGGCCCTTGCGCTTGCAAGACAGGTGCCGGAACCCCTGAGCTAACTCCCGGGCCCTGTCAACAAAATTTTAGCAAATTGAATCCATCAATAAATCCAAAGGAAAAATGTAATATGAGGTTAAACTTATAAATATGCATGGTTTAACATTGGAAATACAATTAATGAATTTATCATACTAGCTGAAGAAAAATAAAAATTACATGATCATTTCATTAGACTCAGTATCAAAATACAAGGAAGCTATCAGAATCTAACTGAGTACATTTCCATAAAATAGAGCTAAACTAATACTGAATAGTATAAGACTGAATTATCCCCATGCACCCAAGATCAGGAATAAGACAAAGATGGCCACTTTTATGACTATTGTCAATATTCTACTTGAGGCTGTCGCCACTGAATTGGGCAGGGAAATGAAATTTTAAAAAAACATCTTAATTGGAAAGGAACACTGAAACTATCTTTATTCTCAGATGGCATGAACGACTTTGTAGAAAATCTCATAGAATAAAAAATTTACTTCAAAACATAAGTCAGTTTATCAAGGTGTATGATGCATGATCAACACTATTAAAAGATAATACTTTGAAATTATAGTCATACCACTTATAATAGCATTCAAAATATGATGCACCCAGAGTTACGTATGTAGAAAACTATAAACACTGGTGACAAAATTTTTCAGAGATCTAAATCAATAGAAAGGACTACAATATTCATGGATTAGAAGATCTGACACAACAAATTTGTCATTTCTTCACAAGCACATAGATGCTCTTCAATCACAGTCAAAATTTCTGTAGAGATTTAACATAGTAAAAATTGACAAACTGATTCTGCAACTCATATGATAATATACAATTATCTACATAAGGACAAAATAATAAATCAGAATTCATCAAAATGAAAAAATCCATTATTAAGAAAATTAAAAGTCAGAGACTATGAGAAAATGCAGATTATCCATATTTATTTTAATAATAAGAAAATGCTTCACAATGATATGAAGAACTTTCCAAACTCAAGAATTAAAAAAAGAAATCAAACTACCCAATTTTTAAAAAATGGGCAAAATCTGAATAGATGCTTCACCAAAGATGAAGTAGAATGAGAAAAAAGTTCATGAAAGATGCTCAGAATGATTTTTGTTTAGGAAATTCAAGTTTAAACCAAAGCGAGATACAATTACTCACCTATTAATATTAAATGTATTTAGTATGCCACATGTTTTTAAGTATGGGTAAAATTCTATGTACTCTGTTGAGAATGTAAAATTAAACCACTTTGGAAACAGTATGAGGATTTCTTACAGAGTTAAACATACACATACCATGTAATCCAACAATTCCTTTCCTATATCGTCCATGGAAAATGAAAGCATGTGTCCTCACAATGACTTGTGGATGCACATTCCTAAAGATTTATTTGTAATAGCCAAAAACTGGAAACAACAAAAATGTCCATAAATAACTAGATAAGTAACTGGTATTATACTAAGAAAATGGATACCAATCATCAATAAAAAGAAATAAACTATGATGACATACTATAACATGGATGAATTAGAAAATAATTGTTGAAAGATTCCCACCTCCCACACTAAAAGGTACATACTAAATAGCTGTACTTATATAAACTTCTGAGAAATGCAAAGTGATGGGCAATAACATGTACATTAGTGATTATTTGGGGTTAAGGAAATGCAAAGTTGACAAAGTGCAGCAGAGAATAAAGAGGGGCACAAGGAAACTTTTAAATCACTGAATATGGTCTTTATCTTAATAGCAGTGAGAGTTTACAGGTTCACACATGTCAATATTTATCAAACTGTATGCTTTAAATGAGTCTACAATGTATTAACTATGCCTCAAAACTTATAGTCAACATAAAAATGATCACAATATTATCATATCAAAAATACAAGTAATTCTGCATATCATAGTTTATATCTTTCACTGGATTGTCACTGTTTATATTTCTATGATTATCTTTAAGATTTATATTTCTAGTTTGTTAATCTGAGTTAGAATCTAAACAAAGTCCAAAGATTGAAATGAATCAGAACTTCCTACACAATTCTGTGAGATTCAACAGTCCACTGAGAGTCACTGAACAGCACAATACAAAAATATATTAGAACATTCAGAGCCAATGTAATATGGGGTGAGGGAATCCAATGTAGACTATGATAACATTTGCTGACCAGTTAAATTAAATTTCTCTATTATGCTAATTCTCCAAACCAACATGTACAATACTTTGTAAACCATTTTGGCACATATTTTGGGGAAGGCTCAGAAGTTTTGTAAGAGATACAGTAATGGCCATCCTCAAATATATGAGACATTAGAAAGCGGCATGATGGAGAAAATTAATGACCAGAACAGAAAGTGAAAGATTACCTGACAAAATAAGAATTGCACCATTTTGGGGGAAACACAAAGAAATATGGTATCACTTCTAACTGGAAAACACAGGGAAGAATTTGGGAAGATCCTGGCATCTGAGGTGAGTCTGAAAGCACAGATCTAATTTGGGGTATTCGAGGCTGGAAAACTATTCCAAAGAAAGGAAGGTGTGGAAGTGGAAATAGGAGGGATCTGTGAACACATATTTGGCTTTTCCTAGGGTTCGGAGCCAGGAATAGTGATGGCTCAAGGAGAGACTACATCCCAATTGCGGAGTTACTTGGACAACATTCTAAGGAAGTGGAGGTTTTGCTTTCAGACAATGTAGTGATTACTGTTGGCTTTAGTGAGTGACAAAAAACAAGCTATGTTTCAGGAGGTGTGTCTTGGGATAAGTATACATAGTGGGAAAGAGAAGGCTTAGTCGTCAGGAGATGATGCATAGGCCAACAGAGACATCACAGGACTGAGGAAGCCAAGGGAGAGAAAACAGCTAAAATCTTAGCTTAAATAAATCATCAAGTTTCAGAATACAGAAAGAGAGAAAAGACTTGAGAGTGAAACTCAATATGAACCTGTCAGAAAGTATAATTATCATTTCTCATCAATAAGACATATTCAGAAAAACCCATTTCAAGAATAAAAATACATGTGGCTAATTTCACAATGTTTATAGATTATTAGGTTGTTTAACAAAATACGTTACTGAGCATACTGTTACTTAGAAAGAAGGTGGTAACCTTCCAAAACATCACAGATTATTTTCATCCCTAAAGATATAATACGTGTTGTGATCTCTTTTATGAATAATGTGTAATTTATTTTTATGCAACAGCACACCACATGTTTTGCTTTTTAACAGATGGCGAACTCTTTCTACCATGGTTTTAAGCTTGCACACTGGGATTGAAAACTATTTTTACAGTAAACACTTTAGCTGATCCTATCTGTGGACAAGTTTAATTAAAGAACGAGATACCAAGTGCACAATCAAGGAGACCTGCGGGAGGAAGGAGGAACTTGCTTCCTTGCTGAATACATTACTTTATCCCACCAATTTAAAGCATACATGGAAATTAATAGCACTATTGAGTCTTATAATAAATCCCTTAAGAATTAGGGATTTTTGTTGTTGTTGTTATTGTTAAACATTTTCAAACTCTGATGCTCATAAAGCTCTAACATCCATGGTTGAAAAAACACTTACTTTGCAATGAGATGCCACCACACACGTGCCTCAGGCAGCACCCCAGTCATGCTCACATCTTGCTCAGCTCACTGTCCACACATAAACACTTTCCAGAGAATCACCTCTGGAGATGTTGCATGTTGTGATTAAGATATTAAGAACACTGGAATGTCATGTGAGTAAAGTTTATCGTGCTCATTGAGAGCTTCCTGGAGAAGGAACATTTATAAATGAACACTCTCAGATTAACTCTTCTCTTGGCTATGGATTTGGGGATATCATATATTCTGCAAAAATAATCACTGAAAGGGCAGGACAGGTAACAGTTGCTCATGAATAACACAGCAAAGTAGTCATGTGGGCTGCAAAAATGTCACAGCACTACAAACAGAATTATCTTCCTGTACTAAACACAGAAAATGAAAAGTTCCAAGAAGCCATGGGATGTATTCAAATCAAACAATTAAAATTGAGACTGAAAGTCTGATCAAGGACCTTTTCTATTATGCTGCAACAATTTTCAGTTTTGAATAACTGATTTCATACTGGTAGGAGGAATTTAAATGCCTAAGATGAAAATGTTCATGGATAGAAAAAAAAAAAAAAAAACTTGACAGATATTTTAAAGGCTGACACAGGATAAAGAACAGTTTATACTTCCAGACTAGCCGTAATGTAATGGCCTCAGCCTCACATTCATCACACACTAGAATCCAAAAACAAAACAAATTCAATTCAAAATTCAGTCTTGAGGTCCGATAACAGCAGAAGCATGTATTTCTATCACACTAGTGCTCATGAACCAACTGTATTAATCCTATTAATTGAAGAGGCAATTTAACAATATTCCTCATTTTTCTCTTTCTTTCTAACTAGCTCTTCACTTGTGTTTTATAAACGCAGAGAAGTACTCCAGGAAGTGCATTGTCAAGCTATTATCATACTTCTCAGGGGGTAAAAGACAATCTGCCTCTGGCCTCCTTCCTCACCAGCACAGAGGTATGCAATTAATGGTGCAACAACACATACCCTGCTGGGTCCTATACTGCTCGACTCTCCTGACTGTCTGAAATGCCATGAAAAATATACTATGGAGAAATGCACAAGGGGCTCACAGCAGCAGTTAAAAAGCAAGATGCAGTATGAATCAAAGTGACAAGACACGGAAATTAAAAGCTCACCCAAGTTCATTGGTTTTATGTTGAAGCTATAATTTGCAATTAATGCTGCTTCCACCCTATGACTAGCTGAATGACATTAGTAATAGCATTACCAATATGAGGGTACAAATGCACAAAGCAGTCAGTGATCCTTGGAGGAGAGGAGCCAAACTTCACTGAAGCATAAAAATCAAGGTTATTAGCTAAAATATAGCTTTATGAAATCTTGGTTTTTATGTAATGTTATCAATTAAAGACATCATCCTCTACAAATAGATTTCATCTAACTTTATTACAAGTCAAGCTTTAAATGTGCTTTGCCCAACTTGACCCAAGTTAATGTTGTAATCACAGTAGCTATCTTGTCCTCAAGGTTGTAGATAAATAATACATAGAGTCCTAGAACTAGGTGCATATTAAATTCATTATATGAGACAGAAACTGGATGGACAGGAGGAAGGATGGCCACTGGTGCCAAATACTCAGAGAAAGTGCAAAAATCTCTACATTAGAAAAATGAATTACAGTTATCTATGCAAAAAGTCATGGTATCAAGGGTTTCAAGATCAGACTCTAAAATATCATATTTTATAGTGAGCTCTGCTCACAGAACCACAATTGTGCCAACCTGTGGAGTAAGGATCAGCTTGTTGAGTGAAGAAACACCTTTAGTTTTCTTTCATATCAATTTATAATCCCTTTCATTAAAAACAATTCCATATGGATTAAGTCCAGTGGATTAATTCACTGATGAGGTTATGGCTGAACCTGCTGGTAGGAGATGGGGCCTAATTAGAGGAAGCACGGTATGAAGGATGCACCTCTGCAGGGTATACTTTTCTCAGGCTCATGTCCTCTGCTGCCTAGCTGCTGTGAGGTCAATAGCTTGCCTCCACCACATCTTCCTACCACAAATTTTCTGTCCTGGAGCTAGCTAACCATTGACTGAAACCTCTCAAGCCATGAGCAAAGAGAAAACTTTCCTCCTTTAAACTGATTCTATTTGGTATTTTCTCACAAGGACAGAGAGGAGAGTAACACAGTATGGCACAGAGCACCACACACAAAAGAACATATGCTGATGAACCTAATGAATTACTCCTGTGATTAGCTAGAAGCTGCCAGACCTTTAGTCAGTTCTTATTTCCATTCTTTGAGAAGGATCAACACAAAGGGTTGGCTGTATTCCCAAGAAGTGGCAAAAAAGCCTATCTTTTTACCCCAGCAAAAAAGAATCCCTGCAAAAAAAAATGTGTCAGAACATAATTTCTTCTACTTCTTTCTTCCACACGTTCTGACATCTTTAAAACATTAATTCAAAAGCAAATCCCAGTGTTCTCTGATTCTGTCATAGCCAATCCGACTACTTATATTTATGGTATGAAATGAGTTTGAATGAGTTTCTAATGTAAGTTGCTGTATACTTGTCTTACTTTGTTAACGTATCTAATGATGATGTTAGCTAGCTCCAGGACAGAAAAATGAATGAAAGAGGATCCTGATGAAAATGCTTCTAATCATGTACTGTATAAATATAAATTTAGGATGATATTTAATTGATAAAGTAGGCACAGCAAGAGATGAACAATGATAACCAGTAGCAAAGGAGAACAATTTTAACAACACAGTGTACTAAAAGTTGTGTGAGTGTGGTTTCCCTCTTTCCCTGTGCTCTGCTCATTTTCCTGATGTGAGGCGCCATGATGCCCGTGCGATGACATGAAGTCAAGAGAACCTTACGGGCATCATGATGTGGTACCTGACCACTGCTGAACTTCCAATGACAGGAAGTTTTGTATTTTGGATAGCAGGTGACCATAAGCAACGGAACTGCAGAAAATGAAGTCACAGATAGGAATGGACTTTTATACTTTTAAATTCAATTGATTGGTGTATATATTAAGTATTATTTTTGCATTCATCATTGAGAATTTGAGCCTTTACATATGCTGATTCTTATTTTCTCCCATTCTCTTGCCCTCCCTCTAGCCTCTCTAGCCCCCAATATATTTCTTTCCATTTTTTTCCTTTTTATTTTCAAATATTTTCTTTGACTTTTATACTTTTGATTATTAAAATATATTTGATTTTTAAGTGAAACATATAGATAAATGGCAAGAACTACTACTGGAAATGTCAATATATCTTCCATTATATCCAAAGCATAAAAAATGTTATGGTGAAGAGCTATAAAGCTCTGAGTAAAGCAAATTTTAGTAGCATATTTTTTGAACTAAATCACATTCTTGTTTAAATAAATGCTGTAACCAACTACCAGAGTAGTGTCTTTTGATGGCACACTTTTGGAAAATGCTTAATTTTAAGGTACACTGTCCATAAAGGCCCACAGCGCTGTCGTTTTATACCATGTGTTTTGAAGAAGCATAAATTAAATTTAGCTTGGGCATATGTAACTAATGCTATCTTTAATTTGCTCAGTATACAAATAAAAAATGTGTTAAATAAAGCAAGTGGATTATCATGATTTATAGAGCCATATTCCCAATCAATTAAAAAATAAAAGCCTCATGATAATTTTAGAAAAACACTAATATCTGATTTATTTTTGTTTTTCTTACAAAACCTATCTTAAGGCTCAGGATGGAACTAAATGCTGAAGTTGGAAAGAAACACTGAGCTAAATTTTGGCCCTTAAAATTATTTTTAAAATATTATTTTGTAGAGGAGAATGAAGCCTGGGCCTCACACATGCTTTATAACTTCCCTAGCATTTGTGAGGCTCTGAGTTCAATCTCCAGAGCTACACCTATGTCCGTGCGCGTGCGCGCGCGCGCGCACACACACACACACACACACACACACACACACATACACATTTTACTTTCCTGCCCACACTATCACAATCATTGCACAAATTAGCTTTGTAAAACACAGAGTACTCAGTGGGAAACATTAAAATGGGATTTTAATGACAACAAAGAATCATTAAAATCATTGCTATTACTGTCCTGTAGTGTTTGAAGACTCGTTGGTCAAAACAGGTGTTCTAAATCCCCATACATCCTACAGGATGGTTAAAGTTATGAAATTAAAAAATAAAAATGAAGGGCATATGTATTCCAACATGGCTAAAAACCTCTACAATAGTTGCTGAGACTGGTAATATATTCTGAGCTTATTTAAATTGCTAAAATTGCTGTGATTAAACCTCTCCCTAAATCAGACTTATATAAGAGTCAGAAATCTTCTATAATTATCTTTCTAAGTAATCAGACAATAACTGCTAGTATATTTCTGGAACCACTAACACTACTGGAGCTGTTGAATGTAATGACTGTAATAAATCTTTAAGTGCAGTTATCTCATAACCTCTACACAACTGCAAGGATAACAGGGAGACTGTCTTCTCAGGGATTTTCCCCGAGTTGGTTTAAATGTGCAACAGACACATTGCTTTTCCATAATGTGGGGAAATTACTAAAGCATAGCGGTAGAGCCTTCACTGAGTTGTTAGCTGGTGCTGTGCATATACTTGCAGGCTGTGGGTACCAACATTGAGGAATACATCATGTTAGAGAGCTGCCAAAGATAATAGTAAGAGCAACTTCAATGGATGATAAAGATATAGTTGGGATTAAAGACATAGTTGGGATTAAAGACATAGACCTAAGTATGTTGACTGAGTGCTAATTATGCTCAAGCATCCAGGATTTGGTTCAGACTACATGTGTCAGCACAAAACAACTGTAAGGACTGAATGATGCAATTTTGAGATAGGCATCTTTTCAGCCAGGGAATATAGATCTTGTTTCAGTACAATGTATTAATGACTTTTTTTGAAGGAAGACTGCTGCATCACACTTACCAAGACATCTGAACCAAGCTTGTTCAATGGTGTTGTTTAGTTTTTTTGTTTTATTGAAACAATGTCTTGCTATGTAGTTCAGGCTGGCCTTGAACCCTTGGACCTGCCTGTCTCAGACTCCCAAGTGTTAGAATTACAGGCTCATACCATCACCCCTGGCTATGTTCAATGTTTTTGTACATATTTCATTATCTTGGAACTGGAAAATCCACAAGAGCCAGAAGAAACTTTTAGGCCTGGTTCAAATTCTCTAACACATCAGAGAATGCTTTCTATATATCCACTGAGGTACTCATTAAGTTTAACTATAGCATTCTCACAAAGCATCATTCATGAAGTTAATAAAGGAACAATTGGGAAAATACATTTATAGTATAAAAAAAACAGTAATAATACCAACAAGGAAAAGAAAAACTAGTTCAGGAAAATTTGGCGAAAGTATATATAAAATATATATATAGTGTGTATATGTGTATGTGTATATATGTGTATATATATAATATGTGTATATATATAATATGTATATATATGTATATGTATATAACATATATTCATGTATAACTGGTTAGCAGAGAATCTACAAAGATGTACAAATCTGACACGTGTAGCTTCTGTGCATTCGGAGAATATCAAGATTAACATTCCATTAAATCAGTGACATAATCCTGCACTACTAAAACACTACACACTAAAACAAGTGTTTGGAGGCACTGGGAAATGACTAGATAGAAACTTGAAGAATGCATTTTTCAAAAACTGTTTCTACTTCAAGTGGCAATAGTGAATTTGTGGCTTTTATTGCCTTGGGGTTGCTCTATGAATGCTCCAAGTTGGTCAGTGGAAAATCACCACCTACCTATTGGAGGAAGCAAATGACAGAATTCAGAGTGGCGCAATAGGCTGAAATTTAAAGGAGAAATCTGGGGAGCCAGAGAGACACGCAAGAGCTGAGATAGAGTATAAATTATACTGAGCTGAGTATAAATTCTGCCCAAATCCCTGGCTAAATGTTGACTTTTTTCTCTTTATGGATATCCTCATGGGAGTCTGGAAAAGATGTAGGAAAAATTGAGAGGGATGAGTTAGCTATATGTGACTGCAAAAATAAGTGACCAGCAAACTTATCAATGTACAGTACTCATACATATTTATCATGCTGGGTAAGATGTGTTTTGTTTTGTGTCGTTTTGTTTTTTGCTACATGAACCTGTGTGCCTGTATCTGACATAATAATTGGTTTCCACCACAGCAAGTGATTCAAAGGAGAACAAAGCAAACGCTGTAGCATTTTTCAAGATGGAAAGCCACACTTTGTCACTTCTGTTAAGATCCTACTGGTTGTACAGGTAAGGTCTACTTCAATAGAGAAGACTGCACAAAAGAATATCAAAAAACAAGGATAACTGCAGTTTTCCTAGCAGCTGACTACTATGGGAATCCACTCATCATTGAACTGTTTTGCAGGAAAATACCCTGAGTACATTTCCTGGTGCACAGTCCAGGAAGCATAACACAGAAGTCTGGCTGCCTTCAGTTAGGAAGGCAAGGCAACCAGAGATTAGATGCTGAATACCAGAAGCAAGGGGAAATGCCAGAAGAAAGTCCTGTCCAAAACTCTGAAAATATTCTGCTCAGATCTTTGAAAGACTAGTAAACTCTGCAGACACTACAGGCATGACAACCCCACTCTCACCAATACAGCTTAACTTTAAAAACAGATTAGAAGCCAAAAATCTAAGCAGATATTAGCTGTTCTACATTGCAGGGAACACAGATTTTTCAACTTAAATTATGACAAGTTAATAATTTCTGATACATAAAAATATTCAGAGCATACCAAATAAATTTCAAAGTTTGAGACATATTACAGATACAATAGAATATTACTAGACATGCAAAGAAATAGGTATCTTCTGACTCAGAATCAGGAAAAAAGATAGAGTAAATACCAACCACTATACACTGGCTTTATTAGAAAGCTACTCCAAGTTAGTGCTCATAAATAAATACAAGAAGCAAGGAAAAAATAGTATTAATAACTTAACAGAAATAGATCTCAACAGCAAAATAGAAACTATTAAAAAGGGACACTTGGGAAATCTGAAACCACAAGGAATAGTAGCCAAAATTTTTCTAAAAAAAAAATTACTAGATGAATTCAGCAAAAGATTAAAAATAGCAGAATAAAAAACCAAGGCCTCTGAAGATACTGTAATAGTAATTATCCCATCTAAAAGGAAAAAAGAGAATAGAAACCTACACCATAAGCTTCAAAAACAAAGATTTAAAATCCAGTGGGACAGTATCAAGTAGTCCAACTTACATGTAATCGGAGTCTCAGAAGTAGTGGAGTAAAAAGGAAGAAAATCTTTGAAGGAATAATGACTGATAAATGACAATATATAAGATTTGTGAGGTAAGGATTATATGATAACCCATGGGAAATCAATGGAAGTGTGATATGTGGATGACTGTAAAATATCATTCATAGTTTCATTTTCTAGTTTAGAAAGTTTGTTTATACTTTGATCTCTCTGTTGATCCCCATCCACTGTCTAGGCTATTTCAGTCTTATATTATCCCCATCAAATTAATAAACAATGAAAGGAAAAATGAGTAACCTTGGTTTTTTGTTATTATAACTATTTTTATTCAGCTCTTGGTATGCAATGGTTAATGTCACTTGAATGATTAATTCACTATAATGATTAATTTGATTTCAAATTGGCTTGATCATTGTATGCAGCTATCTGGACAGGCATGTTTGGATGCTCATCTGAAAGTATTTTTTTTTTTTTTTAATGTGACCAATATTGAATCATTGGGTTCTAAGCAAAATGAGGTACTTGGCCTAATGCAAGGAAGCTTCATTCAATGAGATGAAGGCTTTAGAAAAGTATGGCCCAATCTCCAGGAAGAAGGACTCCTACCTCCAGATAGCCTCTAGACTCCTGCTATACCATCAATACTTCTTTGGGTAACTGGCCTGCCATTTGCCCCGCAGACTTTAGGCTAAGGGCCTCCAGAATCATGTGAGTTGATATATTAAAATAGATCCTTCTACCCAAATGCATCCATATCTACGTGTACAGCTGTGTTTTTTCTCTTCACCTCCCACCCACATCTCATCAGTTTTGTTTCTCTGGAGAACACTAACAACTATGATTAATATAGGGATGAAGGACTGGTTGCGGCTTCTGTCCTTAAGTAGACTTTTGTCTAGAAATTAAAGAAAAAGTCAAAGTATGTACTAAAAATCTGTATGTACAGGGTGTCTTGGAAAAGTCTATCTTTTGGTTGGATAGAAGATGGGAATGTAATCACAGAAGAGTTCAAGAAGAAGTAACATCTAAGTTCAGTTCTGAGGAATAGGAATTTTCCAGATTAAAGGCAAGCAGAGAGATTAGGAAGGGCCTTGAACAGAGCAAAGTCCTCAGCAGAAGCTAAATCCTGAGATGTCTCTTGTGCCAAACCAAGGAGTCTGGCTTTTATCCTCCGGCAGTGGAGAATTGTTTGTTCAAATACGTTATATACAGTTTAAAAAGTGCAGGAGAAGTTTCCCAGGAGATGTACCATGTTTATGTATCTTTACCTTCCTTACCACAGAAAATTCAGAACTATTCATATGAGGTAGTAGTTGCACCAAAGTGACATACAGACCATAACATAGCTCTCTCAGCCTTTGTTTTAATTTGTATCACAAATGTGATTTCTGTTCGAGTAAATGTGACTTGTTTTCTAGTGCCATCTGGTGTTGTGTAGCAGCATGAATTATAAGAAAGAATACAAATCCTAAGCAGGAAACCTTTAAATGCATTTTAAAAACATTCATGTACCAAGACTTGAATTTTTAAAAATTCACAGTATATATTATGTAAAGATATTCATAATTATTATGAATACTGTAGTAGAATATTGAATGTGAGTCAAAGCAAAGAAAAATTTTAGAAAGGTTCATGATAGAAACATAGTTTAATCACTCATACACAAACACATAGAGGCACACACACACACAGACACACAGACACACACACACCCCTATTCACCACTTCTATATCCCAATCTAGGTCATTATTTTCTCTTACCGAGAGTACTGCAGTTGTTCTCTAATTGATCTCCCTGCTTCCACTCATGCACCCTAGCAGCCAGAATAATACAGTGACAACATGACACAGATACTACCAGTTTTCCACTTAGGATCTCACAATGGCTTCTCATCTCATTGGAGATAACAGAAAAAGTCCTTACTGCATCCTTGGAAGCCCTTTGTGATTTAGACCTTCACCCTTTCTGATGTCAGCTGTCCCTGCTCAGTCACCTGTTTGTAATCCTCAAACACCCTCAGCATACTCATTTCAGGTACTATGAATTTTCTCCTTCAGCCCTGGACTTTCTATTTCCAAGTGGGAGAACAGAGTTCTCTTCCTACACTCTCTAAAACTCTGCTTGAATGTCCCTGTCCAACAGGGCTGTAGAGACAGCAAAAGCTGCCTTCTGTTGTTCTCTGTTCTTTTTCTGCTTTGTATCTCTTCTCACTATTCACAGCTAGTTAACTATACTCTTGTAAAACTTCCCATCTCCCTAAATACACTAAAACATAAGTACAGACTAGTGACCTTAATTCAAAAATATGAAATTTAACATGTTTCAAAATCCAAAACTCTTTAAGCACCAATATTAAAAATTCCATTCTATGAAACTTTGTTTCATACACATAATTATTGAAATGTTATATAAAATTATCTTGATGCTATGTATATAAGGCCTATGTGATACTAATATGAATTTTAGATTTGAGTTCTATCTACAAGTTATATATATATATAGTTATATATTATATTAACATATATATAGTTAAATAGCTGAACTATATATATATACATATATATACATATATATATACATATATATATATATATTTATTTATACATATATGCAACTATCCCCAAATCTTAAAAGATGTCCCTGATCTGAAACACTTTTGGCCCTAAGCATTTTGGACAGGGTTCATTTAACTTACAAGATAAGAAATAGAACTTTACTTTGCCCCTGTAGTAGTCCCAGTGCCCAAGAAAATATCTAGCACTTAACTACTAAGCATATTTTGAATAAATGGATCAAAAGAAACAACTGTCTGAATCTGACACTTAATAACATTCTGCATGCATCATTTTGTAGTTCACATTAATATTTTGTGGCTGTAGAATATAGAATTCATGGTAAAAGATGACATCCAGTGGGGAAAAACTGATATAGCATGTCCATGGAAACAAATAAATAATCTGATTCAGTTTGATCATGGGGTATTCTCACTGGGGATGGAGCTCAGGGGTGTCTTGCCTGACTGGCAAAGACAGGGTCCTGAGTTCCATCCTTAGTAGTGAAAAAAAAAAAAAAAAAGAAAGAAAGAAGAAAGAACTGAGTATTTTCAAATGAGGAGCTATTTTGGAACAAGCCCTGTACCAGTCATGTAACTACCAAAGAACTAAACCTGAGTTTCTAAAAGAAAAA
>PVIR01021289.1:0-29576 GCA_004026965.1 Petromus typicus
CGCCCGGCACTGTGGTATGTGGTACTGGTTGCTGCTGGGTGTGGGTCTCCACACCCAGTATTGTATGTGGTAACCGGGGAATCGAACCCGGGCCCTTGCGCTTGCGAGACAGGCGCCGGAACCACTGAGCTAACTCCCCGGCCCCTCTTTGCTGATTTTTAATGGAGGTTGTTTTCTTGCCATTGAGCATCTGTTGGGCTCTTGTCATATGACTGGCAGATATTTTCCTCCATTCTGTCTCTCTTTGCTGTTGTTTCCTGTGCAGGGCAGAATCCCACTTTTCTCAGGATTTCAAACCTCATATCCACATGGTTACTACAATGACCTATCAGTCCTGTTTAACTATTTATTATCATCATCATCTGGATGCATTATTTTCCCTATGCATATTTCCTCTCCCTTTGCTTCTTAAAAATTATTATAAAAGTAGAGAGCAGTGGGGGTATATGCCTTGTATCTCACAACTTGAGCTGAGACAGGATGGCTGTGAGTTCAAGCCCTGCCTGACCTACATAGCAAAATCATGTCTCAAAAAACCGAAGGTAAATAAATAAGAAAAGCACAACATGAGTACAGTCATATTGTAAGTGTTCTAAATAGTGAGGTATAGAGCAGAATGTGGCAGGCACAGTGTCCCCGAGACAGGTTTTCTTCCTCAGAGAGGCTGCCAGCAGTCCTCAGAGAATGCTTTAGCTACCACACATCTCTAGTGTGTGTGCACAAGTATGTTCAGAGTGGCTCACCGTCCACGTGTTGTGCAGACTTGTTTTTCACTGAACTACAATAGAGTTGTCTTGGGAGATCGTTCTTCATCAGAACACACAGCTGCAGCAGCTTTGTTGTTGTTGACAGTTATGTGGAGCTTCGCTGTGAGGGTGCTCCTCATCCCTGGTGCCCCTCACCCGCGGGGCGCCTCACCCCCGGGGCGCCTCACCCGCGGTGCGCCTCACCCCCGTGCGCCTCACACCCCCCCCCCCCCCCCCCCCCCCCCCCCCCCCCCCCCCCCCCCCCCCCCCCCCCCCCCCCCCCCCGGTGCGCCTCACCCGCGGTGCGCCTCACCCTCGGTGCTCACCTGTCGATGCGGAGATTTCAGTCCTGCACTCTTCCAGCGGAGCAGCCCTGAACGTCTGTGCGTTTGTGTATCTGTCTCTGAGCACATGTGGGGTTTCTGTTGGATAGCTGCCTGGCAGCAGAATGGCTGGCCCGGAGTGGACACTATTTTGGTTTGCGATAGATGTTGCCAAATTGTCTTCCCCAAGGAACTCACCAGTTTAAACTCTCACCATTGGAGTTAACAGTGCTTGTTTCAAACATTTGATAATGTCATTATTTTTATTTTATCCAAATAAGTGAAAAGTGATAGTTGATTATTATAATTTGTGTTCTTTTAGGTTGTGTCCCTGAAGAACTCAACTTGTCAACTTTCTGCCTTTCAAGAATTCCTAACATTGCCATTTCTTTCATGACAGAGTTTATTTTTTTTGAGCTGAATCAACCTATCTACCTATTTCCGTCTTAGTGTAGAGACAGATATTGTATTTTTTCTGTCACTTCATAAAACTTTAAGCTGGAGAAGGAACATACATGTGTACTCAATCTACTATTCTGATAAATTTCTCTCACAGATTTTTTTCTGAATTACAGTGACATAGCCTTCATAAATTTGATTTTTTCTCTTTAACATTTGTTATAATTTCTTATTACAGAGCAATAAAATGGGTATGTGCTATGTTCTGTGCTTGTGCTGTTGTTATAATAATTTTTCTGTTGATGCATATTTCCAGAATGTTCTTGTAAAGAATGCCACCTCCAGCCCCGGAGCTTATTAAGGGCTCTGCTTGGGGCAGGGGTTCCTGATGGTGCTCTGTACCCTCAGTGTTTGATATCAGTGACTCCGCAGTGTAGAAGTGGGACAGTTGCCTAGCTGAGCTGTGACGCAGATCTAACACCCATTTTATCCAGTAATAGTAACAAAAAAGCAAAAACTTAAGCCAGCTCACTGATGAATATAGATGTGAACATCCAAGGTAATTGTGTTGGTTGCTTTTCTCATTGCTGAGACAGAGTACATGACACCCCAGGTGAGAAGGGAAGGGGTTTAGTTGGCTTTCAGTTCGTAGAGGTTTCAGTCTATAATTAGCGGGTTTCAAGGCTGGGATGGCAAACAGACAGCACAGAGGAGAAACAGCATGGCACACACAGGGCAGCCAAGGTCACAGAGAGGCAGTTTGTGGCATTCACTGATCAACAGCAGCAAGGGGGAGTTTAACAGCACCCTTCTGCCCTTTTTATCTTATTTAGGGGGTCGGGCAGAGCCACATGTAGCAGTCTAGTAATCACACACCCTTAACCCCAGCATCACATTCCAGATTCAACTACCTATGAAGAAGAAAGTCCCACTTCTTTAGCATGAGGCTTTGAGGGGACATCGAAACACAAACCATAACTGTAATTAATTCTCCAATATTCTCAAGTAGATTTCATTAAGGCAATGAGAGATAACAGCCAAATATTCCAAGAATGAAAGGACTCAAACAATCAAGAGACCTCATGATAACATATTTAAGCCATTGAATGTGAATGCAGAAAACACATTTAAATAAAACACTGACATAGCTCTAGTCATGCTTTAAAAAGAGAAAGGCTGGGGTGGGCCCAGTGGTAGAGAGTGTCCAGCATGTATGAGGCTCTGGCTCAGTCCCCAGCCCCACAATCAGTCAATAAAATAAAACCAGAAAGCAGGGGAAAAATACTTGTTTGATACTTCACAGAGCGCCTACCTTATACCACAGAAGTGTTTTTTTCTGTTGATTCATTCATTTATTCGTTCATTGGGATTGAACTCAGGACCTTGCGCTTGTCAGGCAGACACTGTGCTGCCGAGCTACATCCCTGACCCAAGAAGTGTTCTTTGAGAAAGAGACAGACACAGTCTGGCCAAGCAGTGAGGTACGAAAGAGGAGTCAAAATGAAGGCTTTGATAATTAAATAAGTGACACGTGTATTTCTGATTCACCTGAAACACTGAAATTGTCCTGTTAGTCCAGTCCATAATCACAAGTGAAACATTCATTCTTCAGAGCCCACCCGAGGGACTGATTCAAAGACACCGAAGTTCTGAAACTCTCAGACTCATACATCGGCGTATCTGGATGTTGTCTGCCCACGTTTTGCTGTATGTGTAGTACATCTCCCTCCAGATTACTTCTAATGCATAGGCCGGTGTGAATGCATGTGAAGGGCTGTCCTGCTGTGTTCAGGGAACCAGCGGCAACAACGGAGAAAGTCTGACCCTGTTTACACAGTGCAGTTTTGTTCTGAGTGTTTTCGGCCTGGGGTTGTCTGAGCTGGAACTCATGATTATGAGGGCGGGCTGTATTGACAAAGGAAGGGTCCCCTTGTCACTCATTCCTAACGTGTACACTGTGGTGTTGCTCCTGGCCTCCCTGGTGGGACGGCCCCTGCCTGCCGTCCTCGCCAGCAGAAGTGAGTGTTCAGTGCCAGCATCCGGCAGAGGGCTTTGGTCTGTGGGATGTGTGGGATGTTGATGACCTTTCAGTGAGCGGGAGCTGAGGTGAGAATCTAGACAGAGCTGAGAGCGCCATTCTGGGTGAGCAGAAGGCTGCAGAATAGGCTGTCCTGGGCCTCTGTGCCTGGACGCTGGACTCTGGAGTGTCGTGTGTGTGTCTGCAGCGTTCACCTGCTGGGCGTCCATGGGAGTGGGCTCAAGCCCCCATTTCTTCTTTCCAAACAGCCAGCCATCCCTCTTTGCTCTGTGTCTTCAGGCTGTGTATCTTTTTCTCTGGCAGCATGTGGAGAGGGCCGAACGTGAACTGCGTGGACAGCACTGGCTACACACCACTGCACCATGCTGCACTGAATGGCCACAAGTAAGTATAAGCCTTTGCCGCGCCAGGCCCGCCATGCCCGCCATGCCCATGCTGTCCTTTTTGCCTGGTGCAGAGGAGGAGAAAAACTCCTTCAGTTCATGTAGAAGTCCCAAGTTTGTCTTTGGTGCAGGATACTTTAAACATCCTTCCCGCCCCACCCCACCCTGCTCCTCAGCGTCTGAGGAATTTTTCCTTTCCCTGCCTGTCCTCTTCCCTGATGCAGTCTTCCATTGCACATAGTGACAACAGAATGAAGATCCAGTTTGGGGCTAGAGTCCTGGGTGACTAACTCCTTGGTAAACTGAAAATAAATTGAGCAGCCCTGAGAAACTGGACTTCCTTCTGTTGTCTTGTTTTTTTTTTTTACTCTCTTTACTTGCCTGCTGCCATTTTCCCCCATAAAATGAGGCCTGTGAACAGGAACTACTTTGAAAGGAAAAGAGGTGTCAATAACGTAGCCTGTTTATTGCTGTTAAGTTGGAGTTGGGCGGCCCTTGGGTAGAAAGTCCTCTGGAGAAGGTACACTGCGGAGGTGTCTGAGAGAAGGTAGAGGCCTGGAGGCCTGGGCTCTGCCCTCCAGGGGAGGTGGTGTGGTAGCACAGCAGAGGAGGAGGTGCATCGTGTCACCCTGAGTCGGGCGCCCAGGTGCAGAGAATGACAACCAGAGTGTAACAGGACAGAGGTTATTAATTTGTTGTTTGTGATACCGGGATTGAACTCAAGCCCTTCTGCTTTCAAGGTAGGTGTGGTACCAGTTGAGCTAAATCCCCAGCCCCCAGAATAGAGGTTATTGTAGAGAATTTGAGGCAAAATATTATAGGAGATGTGTGGCAGTTTACTTTGCATGAGGAGGGATTACTGTAGTTAGCGTTGCTTTTTCTTTTTCCCTCTTTTTTTCCCACTGAACCTAGGATTTCTTGCAGGCTGCATTTGGCCTATACTTTGGGCCCCAGCCACAGCCCATCATTTTCGGAGAGGAAGCAGGCTCACATTACTCTGTAGTTTTGTACATTACGTGTCCAATAGTTGATTCAGCTGCACTGATTCCACAAAGAGACCACAACTGTTTTCCTTGAACATTAAATTTTCTAAAATATCTTGAGTGTGATCACTATCTTTTGTATATTCAGCTTAAAGCTGGAAAAGAAATCTGTAGAGACTAAGACCCCATAAGTAGTGGGATAACCTGAATTAAAGCACATCTTCAGCTCGACGGGCCCTCGCTTGTTAGCCACGTACAGGGAGGATTTGCTTTGGCCCCTCACATTCGAGAATTGTACACTGATATCTGCTTAATTCACAGTGTCACCAAGAAAAAGCCAGCTCCTCCTCCTGGAGCTGTGAAGTGGCGCCATATGCGTCTGGCTTATGTTTGCAGCGACTTTGCGCTCCATCTGCCTGTCTGCTCGCGTCTCCCACCTCCCCGCACAGTCTGAACAATGCAGTGAACAGCGACGTTTGTCTTGTTTAACTGTTTTTATGTAAATTCCGTCCTTGGCTGCTGTTTAAACATCACAAACGTGGAAACACTGCAAGGTTTCAACAGTTCAGATGTTTTTAAAGTCATAAAAATGGATGGATATCAAGAAAGCCCGTCACAGAGGTAATGAGCCACTGTAGCACAGCTCAGGATGGTTCAACCACTCAGCACCTGCGTAGGCAGCTCGTGGAGCAGGGAAAAGTGAGGCAGTGAGCTCGGGCTGCCGAAGGGCAACGCAGCGAAATCCTGTCCACGGGAGGGTTCATGCTGTGCGGTGTGAGAAAGGCTCCTGGGTGCTGCAACCTCATGTTGATTTCTGCCTTCCAGGGATGTGGTCGAGGTTCTTCTGAGGAATGATGCGCTGACCAACGTGGCTGACTCTAAAGGCTGCTACCCCCTGCACTTGGCAGCCTGGAAAGGAGATGCCCAGATAGTGCGCTTGCTTATCCACCAGGGGCCTTCGCACACCAAAGTCAACGAACAGGTCGGAAGACGGGAGCTTTCCTCCCTCCTCCACTCAGCACGCGCAGCCCCAGCCTGGCCCGGCCACCCATCGCCATCTCGCTGCTAGAGCGCAGATCCCGGACCAGCTCTTCACACCACCGTGATCCATTGCTTTCACTCCCAGTCCTGCCCGCGTGTCGGGGAGGACTTGTGTGAGGATGCATCCGATAGGCGCTTGACTCACAGATTCGGAGTAGCAGTGTAATTTTTATAGTATGGTGCATGATGTTCACTGTACATGCAAAATCTGAAATAACGCAACGCTCTCAGAATTTAGAGTCGGTTTGAGACTGGTGTGGCTAATTAATTGGAAATGGTGCTTATGCTACAGGCATAGCAGTGCAGCTTTCCCAGGGTGTGTCTGTCCTGTGTGAGCACCTTCTTATTTTTGGTATACCTGCAAGTGCAGAAGTGGAAATACTCCTGTTACTGCTGGAAAATGAATTCAGAATCAGGTGTGAATGAAGGTCAGAGGTTCTTCCTTGGGGCGAAGGTCATTTCCAGAATGCACTCAGGTGTTAATTTCAGTGTCTGAATACTTTGCAAAAACAAGATAATTCTTAGAAAATAAGTAAGGCAACATTAAAAAAAAGAGCAAACAAACCACCTCACAAGGGCCCTGCTTTAAGTGGTCCTGGATACTCTTCCTTTTCTTTTCATGTAGTCCCTGGGGAAGTGCCACTTGGATCATGCGCGTGAGCCCGTCCTCCCCGGGGTCGGCCAAGGCGTGCCTGGTGAGCAGCGGGGCCCGCGCCTCCCACCATCGCGCCCTAGTGTCTGCGGCCCTGAGCTGCAGCAGGTGCTTCTCTTACTGCTCAGACCAGGGACCTGCTGCTGTTTTTCGGTAATGGTTTCCTCATGACTTCACCGAGAAGAGATCATTAAATTACCTGTAGGATTAGCTCAAGGTTTTACCTCCAAAAGCAGGAAATCGTCCTGGTGAGCCCGTCTGCCAGCAAGACCCATGCCAGGCCTCGTGAGCTGTTATGTTACGAGCATGACCTTGATTCTGAGAAGGGCAGCTGCTCTGAGGCATGAGGAAACTAGAGGTCTCACGTACCTCCTTTTGGGGCTTGTGCCTACGTAGCTATTAATCAGCTGCCCTCTTCCCATCGGGGGTCTGTTTTCTTGGTAGGTAGCGCCAGGCACTTATGGTCATCAGAGAAGACGTTCGTTCCTAACACGGAAGGAAGGTTGCCCTTTCGGGTCTAAACTCAGATGCTCCCTACTGGAGTGACAGCTTCTCTCCTCTGGACGAGATGCACAGGAGGGTTTCCATTTCATCATCACGTTGTAACTAATATTCTTCAGTTTTGAAGATTCTGGTCACCCACTAAGCTCTGCATTGCAGCAGTTTCCGGCCACCACTGCTGACCCTGTCTCTGCCCACTCTTGCCTCGGAACACAGCTGCTTGGATTTTTGAGCCATTTGAGTGTGCTGACTTTTCCTGCTCACAGCTGCCTCCTGCCTGGCATCTGTGCTGATGGAGGGACACCAGCCCAGAGCTCTGAGTGTCGAGCAGGCGGGGAGGGGAAGGGACCAGCCAGGGTGTGTGCAGCAGCTCACAGGACCTAATGCATTAGGTAGTTACAAGCGCGACATTGATCTATTTAAGAGCCATTACTGTGGTTCCAGTTGGATGCTTAGATGGGGTATGTATGGAGCGAGGTGCCCTGGAGGTCGTCTCCCCCATTAACTTCTTGTGGGGCATCCAGCAGGCCCATCAGGTTTTCGAGTTGTACCCCCTCAGGGCTGTGTTTTGCTTTTGTATGTGTCATCCATTTCATCGTCACGTTTTCTTCTCCTCTCCTTTTTGTAGAATGCTCTAGAGATCAAAGAACTCAAAAAGTACGGCCCCTTTGACCCCTATATCAATGCCAAGGTGTGTACTGCCGCCAGGGCTCCTCCGTGCTGTCCGCTCGCTGCGCCTCCCGCCCGGCCGCTCAGCTCCTCCTCCTCCCCCCGACTGCTCTCCCCAACGGCCCATCTGCTTTTGGCTTGTCTGAGAATGGGAGGAGGCAGCTGCGGTGGGTTTGGAGGTTATTTGTAAAACTCATACTACTCCTGGAAAGGTTAGGAACATCGGAAGCAGTGGAAATGGAAATTGAGGAGAAAGCATTGTATGCTTGACTTACTACTGAGACTTCTAAAATCATAGACATTTTAAAGAAAAATATAGTCCAGTCAATTAGCTTACTTTTAAATAAATGGGAAAAAATAATTAGATTGACTTCCTGGGTTCAGAAAAGTCGTTTTGATCTGCTTTCCAGATTTCTTTTAAAGTGGAATCTGGTTCCTGGCAGGTTGTGGTAGCCACACTGAGGGAGGGAGGACACGACCCACTCCTTCAGAAGCTCTTGCTCACTGCCTGTCCTCTCGTTTCCTGGTTGTGTGCTTCCTCACAAGTGCTCTGAGGCCTCAGCCCAGTCTTTCCTGCTCACCTCTGCTTCCGCTTGTCACCCTTGACCCACGGAGGGCCCTGCGGGGGAAGCGAGGGGACTGGGCCGAGCTGTAGCGTGCCCACCGCCCTCTGTGCCCTCCTGCCTGCACCGCTGGGCCGGCCAGCTGGCCTCCTGCCCAGTGCCTTCCCCCTGTGATTGCGCCCAGAGGTTTCATTGAGTTTGGCAGAAACGTTACTGTTGCATTAGTTACTTTCTTAGTTGTTCCACCGCAGAGGTTGTGCTTCTCACTGAGAAAGACTGGTTTGGCCAGCACAGCGCCCCTCTGCAGGGTGACTGGGGACCACAGGGGCTATGCTGCCGGTGGGGGGCACTGGCTGGTGGGACAAGAACCTCTGTTTTGACACTCTTTCAACTCTGTCCTGTGCCAAGTAGGAAGACATTCAGTTTAGTTTTCTTTGTGGCGTGGGGAGAGCAGAGCAGTAGAATAGAAGACTCAGGTAATACACAGGTGTCCTCTCAGCACAAGTTTGAGTTTTGTTTGGGCTACCACAGTTTGGTTTTGTTGACTTGGGCAAGCTGTGTAATTTCTCTGAAATTGAAATTGGTTTCCTCTTCTATAAAATAGATATCCCCACCTACTGTGCTGGTTGATTTGGAAGGTCTTTGTTGTGTTTTGGTGGGTCTTATCCCGGCTAGGCAAGTTGTCGGCACTGGCCCTTATTTTTAAAGATAAACTCACTGAGTTTCCTACTGCTCCTGCCTCAGCCTCCCCCTTCCCTAGGTTACATGCACAAGGTTTGTCTGACTTTGTTTTGGAGTTTTAATAAGAGAAAACACAGCTGGGCATGTTGCTATGCACTTATAATGCCAGCACTATGGAAGGCTGAGGCAGGAAATTCCTAAATTCAAGCCCAGTGTGACTTAGTGACTTAGCCAGGCCCTGCCTCAGAATAAAAAATAAGAGCTGAGGATATAGTTCAATTCTCAGTACTGTAAAATAATATTAAAGTATATAAAGTAAAAATATCTGGTAACCAGAAGTATTTGAGGTCTCTTTTGAGACAAGATCTCACTTTTGTAATTCAGGCTGGCCCTGAGCTCAGCCTTGAACTCACAGCGATCCTCCTGCCTCTGCCTCCCAGCACTGTGGTGTATGGTTCTGATTGCTGGTGGGCGTGAGTCTCCACACCCGGCATTGTTGTATGTTGTTACTGGGATTGAACCTGGGCCCTTGCACTTGCAAGGCAGACGCCGGAACCACTGAGCTAAATCCCTGGCCCTGAGATCTTAATTTTTAAAAATATCTACATCTTATTTCTCAGAAGCCATTTTGGAATCTTTATTTATTCCCAGTCAGTGATGAGTGATGAGACTGCTCAGTGAGTGTTACGCCGGCCGGGGCTGAGCTTACTCCTTTCCTAGTCAGTGCTTTGATTAAAGGACGTAACTTTGGTCTTGAAAGTACTTTTGCTAGCCTTTGATTTTGAGCACATAAGGCGGAGTGTTCTGAATGTACTTCTCAGTTTGGAGATTCCGCCCTTGGCCTTTCTCGGGCCACCCTGCAGCCAGACGGAGCGCATGACGTTGAGGAGTCGGGCTGAGGGCTGAGGGGCTGCTTCCCACATCCCTCCTAGGTCCTGCCCTGAGTCCGTGGGAGGTGACTGGCCAGGACTGTGTCTGGGGATTACTCTGGTAAATTCCGTTGGGTGCTAGCTCCTGTCAGGCCCTGACAGCTCAGCGGCCTTTCTGGGGACAGGTGACTTCTTCCTGTGCTTGGCTGCTCCTCTTTGATACTTGGGGCCTTTCTTGTTTTACAAGTCAGCATAATTCAGTCCAGATGTAAAATCATCCATAGCTAAGGTAGCACCCTGAGAAGGACCCATTGCCAATTTAAAACTTTGTCTGAATATCATAAGAGGACAAGTCATTTGTTTTAGGGTAGATTTGTTTTCCTGACTCCTGCTCAGAGTCTCTTGTCGCCAGTTCTCCCAATCTGTGTGTACATCAGAATCAGCTTGAAAGTTTGGAAAAAGCTTTTTACTGTACCTTGAAAAAATTTCCAATTTAAGAATAGCACAGTGAATGGCAGTGTAGAATACTTCTAGATACTTGCGTCTTCTTGCTCCTTCCCTTGCTGTCCCATTTGGGGTGTGTGTGTGTGTGTGTGTGTGTGTGTGTGTGTGTGATGTGAGATGTGTGATTCACAGTGAAGTATTCAGGTGTTGGGAGTATTCATAGAGATCTTTTTTTCCTTAGAGGTACTGACAGTAGCAAGGTGAGTCTCAAGATGGGTAAGAGTGAAGTGTTTGTTCAAAACATTTCGGTGAAAATTGGAGTATTTCTTTTAACTCCTTTCCCTCAGTCCAGATGCACAGTAATATAATTTGGAGAATTCTTTTCTTTTTTCACTGTGCAGAGGATTAAACCCAGAACCCTGTGTCTGCTAGGCAGCAGGTGCTCAGTCACTGATCCACATCCCTAGCCTTTCCCTTTTTTTTTTTTTTTTTTTTTGGTTTTGGTTTTTTGAGACAGGGTCTCGCTTTGTAGTTCAGGCTGACCCTGAGCTCAGCTTCAAACTCACATCACAGCAATCCTCCTGCCTCTGCCTCCCGAGTGCTGGGATTACAGGCGTGAGCCACCGCGCCTGGCACTGTGGTATGTGGTGCTGATTGTTGCTGGGTATGAGTCTCCACGCCCAGTATTGTATGTGGTTACTGAGGATCGAACCCAGGTCCTTGCGCTTGCAAGATGGGTGCCAGAACCACTGAGCTAAATCCCTGGCCCCCCTTTCTCATTTTTTGAGACAGAGACGTAGTAAGTGGCTGGGGTTGGACACAAACTTGTGATCTTCCTGCCCCGGGTTCTCGGGGTTGGGGTTCCAGGTGTGGACACCACACCTGGCTGATACAGTGATTTCTTGAGGTGGTATGAGCACCCTCCGTATTACTTGAATGTGTGAAATGGAAGGATTCTAGATGGCCAGCAGTCTCGGCCTCTCCTTGGAGTCTCTCTCTTTCCTGTGGGTCCATGAATCAACTCTTAATGACTTCATATGCTGATAGCTGTCAAACTCAAAGAGGAAAACCCAGCAAGAACGCACCGTGAAGGTGTATTCCATGGTAGACAGATGTATGTGGTCGCCACAGACACACACCCAAGGGGATTGTAATGGTCTGGTAGTATCCTGAGCTGCTTCCCCACTGTGAATTCACACTTCACTATCTGAAGAGATGTGGTTGCACTGTCCGACATGAGGCAGGAAGTTGCCTGTGATGATCAAGACTTTAAACACCCTTAGCAGGGCAGCACTATGCTAACTGCCTTTGCTCTGGAAGGTGGGGAGCGGGCTTCACGCCCAGCCTTCAGAGCCCTCTGTAGTTTTCAGTTTTACATTTATTTCTTCAGACCCCACTGCAGTGCCTTTTATAAAATCGAGCATAAATTATTCCGGACTTGAGAGATGGTTTGAGTATGAAAGACGCAGTACCCTTTGCCTCAGAGTAAACAAGATTTTCTGAGGCAGAATTTTAATGAGAGTCAGTTGAGTTCTTGACCCTTGCTGTCGTCTTGAGCCATAAAATCTGGAGAACCCTCTCGAGCTTCTCTAGGCCGCTGCTCTGGTGCAGACACTGCAGAAATGATGTTGTGTAGCTGTGTTGTCATCAGAAGAACTGGTGACAGCCTTCTGCTGAGGAAGCGCAGGCCGCAGCTTCCCAGGAGGCAGGCGTCCCGAGCGCGGTCCAGTTGGTGTGTTGAGCACAGGAGCCCGGGCGATGGTTCCTGTTGCCACAGGAGGCCGTGAGGGCTGTGCCCGGCTCGTCCTGCTCCCTCGGTCCTCTGTCTGCTCGTGTGCCTCCGTCTGCGTGTGTTCCTGCTGCCACCTTGTCTGTCCTTATTTTCACCTGTTCTGTGCTGTCATTCTGGCTTTGGGGCCTCCTCCCAGCAGCTCTGGATATTTCTGGTACACTTGGCATAGCTGGAAAAGATGATGCAGTCAAAAGCAGATCAAAAGCAGATGGAATTGCATGCCTGTGTGGGTAATTTCTAATCTGTTCCTTTTAAAATGTCACTAATAGCATAAAAGCAGTCATAGAAATATTTAATTTTTACTGCTGACCACTGAAAGGTGCACAATACTGATGAGCCCCTCCTACGCTTTGCTTCTCAAAAGTAACAGTCTCCTGATTCATTTGCAATCGCAAAGTCTTGTGGGAGAATTGCTTTTATTCATGCTTCTCCAAAGGGAGAGGTCCTGGGATTATTTCTGCTCTAATTGCACGTTATCAGTGGTAGTAAAAGAACATAATTAGAATAACTAGCATTTCGCATCTAGTGATTGTAGAGCAGAGTTCTCCCAGGTCCCTGGAGACGCTCTCTACCATGAGGCAGAGTTGGTGTCGGAGGCCCGCGGGTGTGAACACGGGCATGCAGTATTGTGCACCTCTCACACTCACACCAGGCGTCTCGGTGTCCGAACGAGGGTCTCTCTCCTGCGTGCTGGCTGCTGCTCAGTGGACTGGCGCGGCGTGCACTGGCCGGTCCTCCGAGAGTGGTTTTGGCACACTTCTCTGTACTGTCATCGCTGGCTGGTTGATTTGCATGCAGGAAGCTACAAAGATGCCAAAGCCTCTGTGAAGGGCAGTGGGTGGTCAGCAAACCCAGAATCAGAACCTCAGGGCTAAACAAATACAAACTGTTGTAAAACCAGCTGAAGTTTGAAGTGAAATGCTGGCTGTGGTGTGACCAGTGTTCACCTGTGCCAGGTGCCCGCCTGGTCCGGCCAGTGCCCGCACGTCCCTTTGTTCACTCTCCTTAGAGTGTAGAGACGTGTCCTGCAGAGCACACCCGAGACTGCAAGTGTTTGGGGGGATGGGCTGCACCCCTCTTGCAGGAACCAGAGGAGCTGCCACTGCCGGGTGCAGACAGGCTTGTTTGTGGGGAGTGGCCTGGATTCTGACTGGGATTAGTCCTCAAGTATTACTGCTATTCTCCCTTAAATATCAGTGGTGTCATGTGAGGTGATCCCCGCAGATGGCAGCCCACCAGTCACCTTTCTGACGTGCTGTGCTTGTTAACCCTTCAGAACAACGACAACGAGACGGCCCTGCATTGCGCCGCGCAGTACGGCCACACGGAGGTGGTGAAGGTTCTCTTGGAGGAGCTCACAGACCCCACCATGCGCAACAACAAGTTCGAGACCCCCCTGGACCTGGCAGCACTCTACGGGCGGCTGGAGGTGGTGAAGATGCTGCTGAATGCGCACCCCAACCTCCTGAGCTGCAACACCAAGAAGCACACGCCTCTGCACCTGGCAGCGCGGAATGGCCACAAAGCTGTGGTCCAGGTCCTCCTCGATGCTGGCATGGACAGCAACTACCAGGTAGCAGGGCTGGTGCTGCTCTCGGCGCCAGGGGCTCAGTCTTTTGGGGAAAGGCTCTCGTACCATGCTGCTGGGCTGTGTTCCGATTAGCACGTGCCACATGCGTCTCAGGTGCTTCCATCCGTGAGCTTGTTTTAATGTGAGACTCCAGAGACAAATGAATTCTCCTCGTGAATCTGTTAGTTTTTTGGTTTCTTTTTAAGGGATGAGACTTAGTAATTAAACCCTGAAAAGACATGCTAACGGAATCTCTCAAAACCAGAAGTTTGATTATCTTCCTAAAAATGTGTTCCCACTGCTGCCTTTGACACCTTCAAAGTCTCAGCGGTGCCATGTTTCTCCTTCGCCATTTGCCTTCCCCATTCAAACGAACGGTCTCTTGAGCTTGGCTCGGGCAACCTCATTTCTTTTCTCACTACTCATTCTACCCAGGAAAGTGGCACTGTGGTGAGTGCCACTGATAGATGAGTAGTGGTTGCTCATACGTGGCCTGCTGGCGGCACACACGTGTCCTTGTCTGTGGACCAGGACTGTGGTTTTGGAATCCATACCGGAACAGTTGGAAAGACAGTGGCAGAGAGCTCGGTGTAGTTTACTGTCCGTCCCTCCCTTCCGTGTCCCGTCTGTTGTGTGGAGCCGCGCTGACCCGTTCTGATGACAGCTGCTCTGCGCTCTCGTTTGCCTTCCAGACGGAGATGGGCAGTGCTTTGCATGAGGCTGCTTTGTTTGGCAAGACCGATGTGGTGCAAATCCTGCTGGCTGCAGGTGAGAGGTCGGCAGCGCCCTGTCTCACAGCATGCCAGGGATGGGACTGTTTCTCCTTAGCCTCCCTAGAGGGGGAATTTTTTGCTGGCTGCATTTGAACCCGGTGTATGTGTGTCTCTGCTGGGTGATTGTAAGGTGTGAATTGTTTCTAAGTAGCCAGATGAAATGGCTGTGGATGAAAACTATTGGTCATGCTGCTTGGGAGCCTGAGGCATCCTGGAATTTGACCTTTTTCCTGTCTGGCATAGAAATACTCACCCCATGGTCTACCTGGTGTGCCTTTCTAGGAATTGATGTCAACATAAAAGATAACCACGGACTGACTGCCCTTGACACTGTCCGCGAGCTGCCTTCCCAGAAGAGCCAGCAGATAGCAGCGCTCATTGAAGGTACCAGTCCACTCGCCGTCTGGGTGGCTCGGGTCGTACAGCCGAGCCCAGGCGTTTGTATTTGGTTCAGCTCCATTTTTTTCTTTTTAATCTTTCCATATAGACCACATGATTGGAAAAAGAAGCGCAAAAGATGTAGATAAAACTTCCACACCGCAGCCATCTCTCCTCTCCAGCATGGACTCTGTAGTGCAGAAGTCTCAGGGTGAGGAGACTCTTTCCTACTGGGACTGGGTTGCTCAACTGGGAAAAAGTTGAATATTCTGGGGTAGAATGGAAAATCCTAGTCAAATACTAATGAATGAGGGCTGTGAGCTCTCATTAAGTTTATGTTCAGCTTACTTTTCCCACTTACCTGTGAAGTCTCACTGGCTGTGGCTTAGGCTTTTCCCACTTTATTTGTTCTCCACTTGCACAATTGGCTGTGGAATGTGATCGACAGGCTCCTGTCAAGATGAGTTCAGATCTCAACAGAACCTTCTTCGTACACATCCCGCAGAGCCTGGTGTGTGGTTGACCCTCAGCAGATGTGTCTCCTGCGGGTGTGTTTTGCTAGTGTGTCGTCTGGCCAGCCGTGCTGGCCTGGCTGCTGACGTAGGCTTCCAGCCCATCCGTCACTGGGCGGGATCTCTTTGCAGATTGATCAGGCAGCCTGTGGGGTCCTCGGTGTGATGGATGACGGAGACAAACTGGAGACCGACTGACTCCTTCTCTCAAACACAAATCCTAGTGTGGAAGGCGAGGGAAGCGGGGCGGTGCTGAAAAGTGAGAGTAGGAAGACACCGCGCAGACAGGCTTCCAGGTGCCAGCCTGGCTCTGCTGTGGGCTCCTCGTCTGCCTCCACCCCACACGTTTTTTCCTTGACCTCATAATGTGCTGGTAATGGGATTAAACACTCGCTAAGCCCTTAGCCTGCAAGGATTTTGTGTTTATCGTTTTGACTGTACAAGGTCCAGGGTTGTCAGCCTGTCTCACAGCTGACGGTTCCACAGTCACAGACTCGGATCGCACAGGCTCTGAGGTTGGGAGCAGCTAGCCCACCTGCCAGGCTCACCGTCCTCTCCTTGAGCACAGAGAGGCCCTTAGTATAAGTTTCCTTGTACTTCGCTGTATTTTATGGGCTAAGTTCGTATTTTATGGTATAGGAGTATTTGGGGCCTTTATAAAGATCTTAGAAGAGATCCCTTATAGATGTCAAAGGTTTTCTTTTTTTGTTGTTGTTTTGTCTTGTTGGGTTTTTTTGCCGGTATGGAGGATCAAACTGAGGACCTTGTGCTTGTGAGGTAGGTGCCGGAACCAGTGAGCTAAGTCCCTGGGAAAGCAATCTTTTTTTTTTTTGCGGTACTAGAGATCGAACGCGGGCCCTCGTACTTCTGTTGCAGGCACGGTACACATGAGCTAGATCTCTGATTCTTTCTTTGTTATTTTGTTCCAGTACTAGGAATCAAACCTAGGGCAGCATGCCTGCCAAACAAGAGCCACACCCCTGAACCGTCCCCCTTACCCCTTGTGCTGAATTAGAGAAAAATCTGTTTAAACTTCAAGGCTTTGCTGGAAATCCACATTATCTGTGCTGCGCTGGAGGACAGTAGTCCTTTTCCAGCCTGGGTCACTGTCTGGAGTTCAGATCACCGAAGAGACCTGCGGTGGGAACCCAAGATTGTGACCTTCGGTGACCGGTTTACCCTCCCCCCTCAGGTGACATGGAGAGAGCGGTGACGGAGCTGATCATCGATTTTGACACCAGTGCTGAAGAGGAGGGGCCCTACGAGGCGCTGTACAATGCTGTCTCCTGCCACTCGCTGGACAGCTCCGCCAGTGGGCGCTCGTCGGACCGGGAGTCCACAAGCAGGGAGGCCGAGGCCGCGGGCACGAGGACTGCTGGAGCGAGGCCTGTATGTGGCCGGGGCCCCAGGGTCTCCTTGTGCTGCTCCTCCTTGTGGGGCTCGGCCAGGTCCCTATCCTGGTCAAAGTGGCAAAAGTATACAGATCGCACGGAGGCAGCATTCTGATTTTTCCAGTTTTAGAGTAACTGGTTTGTGTCTTTCCATTGCTTCACTGGCCGAGAGCGAGTCTGTCTGTCATTCCCCTCACCCGGTGCTCTCTGTGTTTGGTCTTCGCGCTGTACTGTTCGGGTCCTCTCTGGAGAGCAGAAGTGAGCGACGTGCATCCCTGGCCGCCCACAGGGTGAGATCCATTTGGGTCAGCTGGGTTATAGACAGGCTTCATCAGACTTTGTGTTCATTGGTTTGTGGAATTCCCCTGTGTCCAGTTACGGCATCTCCAGCCACTGAACTAATAGGATGAAGGTAACACCTTTTTCCCTCGCCTCTCGTCTGGTGCTGGCTTTGACTTCCCAGCCTGTACGTGGTTCGCAGGCCTCCTCACTCCTCCACCCTAGCGTCGTGCTCTCCAAGCTTAGCTCTGAACCAGTGTCCCATGACCCTCCTTTCCGCATTGCCAGGCTCGGAGCATTGCTTACTGGCAGCAGCTGCGCTGGCCACGGCTCTGACAGGATCCCGGTGCTGACCTACCAGGGGGCGGATTCCCGTGGTAGCTGCCTTCGCTCCACGTCGGGCACAGGACGTCTTGATGCCCCCTGCCTGCTGGGTAATCCTTGGTCCTTCCAGGGGTGCCCTGGCACTGGCCTGTGGTTCTCGGGGTGTTCCTTCTAGTCAGGCCTTTTACCCTGCCTGCTGTGCTCCGGCCTAGATCCCGGAGAGCCTCCCAGCGCAGATGTCATCAAGGGTGATGACGGGGCCCCGTGAGTGGTGAAAGGGAGCGCAGGCTCTGAGCACCACTAACACAGCGCTTGCAGACAGCTGGGCCTCTTCACAGTGTTTATTGTTACCACTGTGAATTAAGCTAGTCCGGCTGTGGAGGAAGGCTTTGGGTCAGTGGTGCTTACAGGGGACGCCCATTAGGGGGAGCCGGAGTCCTGGTGAGAGGCAGCGCAAACCACCTGAAAGAAGCAGGGGACCCAGCTCCTGTGACTGACTGGAGGACTCTTCTCCTTCCCTAGGACGCCAGCCCCCAGCTAGTGCTGAGTAGAAACTGCTGCAGCTCGGGGTGCATGCCTTGGCGCTTCTGCGGCTGTTAGTGGCTGCTCTGCCCCCCACCCTTGGGAAGGAGCAGTGGCCGAGGAGCAACCTGGACAAGTGTATGGATGAGCTGTCGTGTCGGCCTGGGCCCCCGCCCGTGGTCCACACTGGGCGCTTCTGCTTCCTCCCCGTCCCCCAGGGTGGCGCTGTCTCGGAGCCTTTCCGTGTTGTTCTCTCCAGCTTTCTGACCTTTGGGAGGCTCCTGGGGTGGGTCCTTTCTGTACTCACCGTGTTTCTCTACGCTCTCCCGGGCTGCTGGTGTCCGGGGCTTGGTTTACGGGGGAGGACGTGCCTGCTCCTTTTGCTGGGACCAGGCGCGCCCCTGCTCTGGAGAGCAGAGGGGCTGAGGCTGAGCCGTGGGACCCAGTGGGAGCTCTGGCCGGAGCAGCTGTTTGGCTGGAACACGCAGGCTCTTCTGCAGCCACTGCTGTCAGGGACCTGCCTGGCCCCAGCGACTGTGGAGAGGACTGGTTTAGGAGGTGCAGTGTCCCGACAGAGACAGCACAAAGACAGCAGGCGCCAAAATGCTAATGCTGACCACTCTCCTCTCTTTTTTGTGGGTTTCTCTGGGGACCTTTGTCATGCAGCGCTGATTCTGCCTTGGCTTCCGAAGCGACAAGCTGGGCCCCACTCCCTTCCTTCCGTGGGGCCAGGCCTTCAGGGTGGACGGAACGGTGTTGGAGGCGCTGCCGCACTGCAGCTGTCAGCTTCCGGCTCTCCTCCCCCGTCGTTCTGTGTGTTCCTGAAATTGTCCACTCAGGCATCGGACTGGCCCGGTGTCTCCTCTTTAGTGAGTCCTTGCTCTAGGGTGGGAGTGGCAAAAAGAAGGCCCGCCTACAGCTGGCTGCTTTTGTAGATAAAATTTCATTGGACACTCACTTATTCACATATTTTCTGTGGCTCCATATGCGTTTGGATGACAGCATTGCCTTTAACATCTAAAATATATATTACTTGGCCCTTTAAGAGAAAGCTTGCCAGCTGGGCATGGTGACACACACCTAGAATCCTAGAACTCTGGGAGGCTGAGGCAGGAAGATGCATAGCCTGGACAACTTAGCAATTTAGTGAAGCCCTTTCTCAAGATATAAAATGGGCTGAGGATACAGTTCAGTGTGGAAGCCCTGGCTTTAACCCCCAGTACCATATACACACACTGGAAAGCTTACTGGAAGCCAGACAACTGACAAATATTCTTTTTTAAAGTAGGCCGAGGTGACAGGCTGTCACGTACCGGTGATTGTACACAATATTGAAGGAGATGACCTACTGTGTTACCTGGGGTGTGGTGGGGTCTCGAACTCCTGGCCTGAGGTAATCCTCCTCCTCTCTGCCCCCGCCCCCCAGGGGCTGGGACCGTACAGAGGGCCACATACCTAGCTAACAGGTCGGCTTTCAACTTTAGCTAATAAGAGGATGTGGATAGCAAGACATTGAAATTTGAAAGGACTTGACGCTGTGCCCTTGGTGACTTTCCTCATTACTTCCTCAGTAACCTTGGTTGTAGAGCTATCCGATAAGTTCGTTCTTTTGATCTAGAGTCCTCTGTAGAGCAGTCTGAAAATCAAGGTGCAGATTTTCCTTTCCCTGAAGTTTTGAAGGACATTTCCTGACAAAGCAGTTGGTTAGGAGCTTTTGGTGCTGGCTCCACTCACTGCGGTCCGAGGTGTTAACAGGAGTTTATGGTCTTTGCTACCAGCATCGGGAACTGGAGCGCGTGCTGGCAAGTTGTGTGCACACGGGGTGGCCATCTGTTCACGTCTGTCTCTCGGGAGAGCTCTGTACATTATTCTTTTTCATTTCCAAGGGCTAAAATAAGGGTAAACCAAGAAATAAGAGGTAGAAAGTGAGATAGTAGAATTTTTTTTTCCTTCTGCAGAGGGAACGCCCGCCGCCTCCAGCAAAGCCTCCACCGGATGAAGAGGAGGAAGACCGCATAGATAAGAAGTATTTTCCCTTGACAGCTTCTGAGGTAGAGGGTTGAGGGTTTATTTCCTTCACTGAAAAATGAGTTTGTTAAAAAAATGCGCCAGTATGTGCTTAAAGAGGCGTTTGCTTCTTGTTTTCCTTCGTGAGGTCCTGGGGCTGTGCTCTGCCCCTGAGCATGGCTCACCTCTCACTGCAAGAGCTCGAGACTCGCCCACTCATACTAAAAGAATGTCAGTGTCACTCGCCTGGAGAGCGTGGCACGCCCAGTTCTCCGTCCCTGCCGTGGAACAGGTCACCTTTGCTTCCCCACAAACACGGTCACGTTTCCCCCACTCTCTGCTTTCTAGACTGGACCACACTGGTTCTGTCCCAAAGGCCTCTGTTCTATTTTTGCGTTTTCTTCCTTCACTCACGTGTATGTGGCATACTGCGAACGTGAACAGAGTCACAGAAACTGCGCTAGAAAAGAGTTGTGTGGTATGGGAAGAGCAAACAGAAAAATCAAAGATACTTGAAGAGAATGGTCTGCCTTTTAAACAAATGTCATTGGGAAATAACTCCATCTCACGTAGGGTTTGAGGGAAAATGTTTTTTTGCTTTTTCACCTTTAAAATGCTTCACATTTCCTTCCACTCAGAGAATATTTCTTTTTCAGTGTTTATTCAAAATATCTTATAGTCATTTTGTAGCTTATTCAACATAGTTAACTTTTAATTTTAAAATATTAACTAATGTAAGCCAGTTAATTCACCTCCTTCGTTCACCTCTAGAAGACAGAGAGCTCATAACTTCCTGAGGTCTGGCCACAGACTGTCAGTAAGGCAGGTGCCACTACTCAGCATGAATGCGTGGAACCCGAAAATGTCTAAGTTCAAGGAAACCTTTTTTAAAACATTAAAGTCAGGGAGATAGAATTTCTGTGCTAGATGTGAATTTCCTGCTTATTTCTCTCAATCCCCAAATTTCAAAATGTTCATTATTACATCCCAACCAAGGGTCCCTAGAATTACAAGGTTCTCTTATTATTACCTCTGGGTTATAATATGTTGCTGGCTGGTAGAAGTGCATGAGGAAACCCCAGATGTTTTTATATAAGTGGAGGCTGGTGTCTTTATCCCGAGAAACCTAGGAGGACAGGGCAGATTCAGTCGGGACTGGGTCTCTGTCAGTGCCTGGAGCAGTCTCCTCGACAGCGACCTCAGTTGAAATTGCCGCTCCCTGAGGACAGGAGCAAGACGGAGACAAATGTAAGATACCCAGGACTTTGCAAAGCTCAGTGTCCTGAGGGGACAGGACGTGGTGGGGAAGTGTCCGTATCATTCCTCTGCACGGGGGAGTCTGAGTAGAAAGCCATCTTGTAGAAGGTGTTAGTTGGAACAACATAGTCAATATTTGGAATACCACGGAACCCTGAATGTCATTTCCTGGTCAGGCCAGGTCTGCGGCTGTTTAGGGTAGGCCCCGAGTCCTTGTCTTTTTAATGATGACGCCCTGGAAGATTTTGAACGTACGCTATGGTCTGGATGGATAGCTCATCTTCAGAAGTGGGGCCTTTCTTTTTAGTGCTACAGTCTGTCTTCCTCCTTCCCTTCTCCTGCTCTCTCTTTTGTCTGTATGGCGTTCTTTTTTCTTTCCTAGAGTAGAGTTTAAAGCTCACGTCCTTGTGCTGAGCAATACCGCAGCCCTTTTGAATTTTTAAGGGAGAGTCTTACCGGCTCACTGAGCTGCTCAGACTGGGCTCAGATTTGCCATCCTCCTGCCTCGAGGGCTGAGATTATGGGTGTGCACCACTACACCTGGCACCTTCTTCTTACACTCACAAATCTTTTAAGCCCTAAACCTCTTGTCTCAGAGACACTGACCTCAAACTTAAGGGTGTGTGTTGGGCAGACATCTGCTCCAGCCGCTGGGTCTCTGTCCCTGAAGTCGCCATTAGAAGATGGCCCACGGCAGCCGAGAAGGGAAGCCGCTGCACACTCGCTGCCGGATCCCGGAACGGGCTTAGAAAATCTCACACGTGCACGTGCACCCTGGCCCATGCACACACTTGCTGTTGAAATGCTTTTGCTCCACAGAAGAGGGTGCAGCTGCCTAGAGATGCGGACTGTGGTCATTCTCCACGCTCAGTGAGCTGGGCGGGCTGGGGCTGCAGCTGCCGGGTCTCTCCTGCAAGCTGCCCACACCCCACCTGGGCATTCCACTGGCTGCAGTTTGTAGTGGCTGCTCATAGCTATTCTGTGCAGCAGCAGCAGTGCTTTCTATAGAGCAGAGAGAATTATTTTTAGCTTTGATTTATTGCCAGCCATAGAGAAAAGAGAAAAAAAAATTAAGTAATTTTGTAAAGAGCACAGTCTTCTCTGAGGAGAATCAGTTTTTTCCGTATTCATTGTGACACAGGGCTGCTTGAGAGGGAGCTGGATGGCTTGTGGAAGAGCAGTTCAGGGCTCCGCTGTGAGATTTTATCCGGTCACTTGGAGGGGCCTGTACTGGGAAGACAAGAACACCCTCCTTTAGTGTCTGAGTGAGCGGGATTGTCCTTAGACAGCTGAAGGAGGGAACGAGTTCCAAACTGGATGCAGAAGACAGTGGAAGTCAGAAAAAACAAGGCCAGTCTGGTCCAGAATCGGGGGAACAGAGTTTATGCCCCGACTCTGACATGAACTCTCAGTGCGACCCCGCATGAGTCCTGGCCCTCTCCCTGGCTCCGTCATCTGTAAACAAATGGCCTAGAGCCAGGTGCCCTGTGACCAAGCCACTTAGGGACCCTTCCGGCTTTGACATTGGGTGGTTTCCTGCACGGAAACCAGGCATGAGGTGAGCACGGGTCCTGCGGGCTCTGTTTCCAGCTGGGAGCCCTGGACCCTGCCCCTCGCTGCTGGGGAGGGCCGGTGCTGCAGGCCAGGGCTACCTCAGCTCTGTGGGAGCCCCAGGGATGGGTGTGTAAACCTGAGGAATACAAAATCCGGGCTAAAGCCTGGTATTAAGCAGACACGGTGTGGACTGCTCAACGGCTCTCTTTGTTCCCTTAATTGTGTTGCCCTGAAGGGGCAAGAGATAAGTTCCACAGGCGGATGGCTCCGCCATAACAAATGGCTTGAGCTTCCAGGTGGCTTACAGTAAGTGGAGGTTCCTGCTGTGCTCAGCAGAGTTTGGGGAAGAGGCTGTCGCTCCGCCTGTACTGTGGCAGCCTTGTTAACAGACAGGAGTCACAGCTTCTCATTTAGTCAGCAGCCGCCAGAGCCCTTGTCGTCTCGTTAGGCCTGATGCAGCAAGCTGTTCCTGGGAGAAGCCAGACCTGATAAATCCCAGACCGGACACGTTCCCAGCACATGTTTGCAGGGGCATCTGTGTGTGCTGAGAGGTCGCACCGTTGGCCGGGTGCCGCTGTTCGGTGCAGCGAGGAGCCCCACACCCAGCTTCATTCCTAACTCGTGGCCAGTCCTAGCCACAGTGCTCAAGAAGAGATTGCGCTCGGTCTGCAGTTCTGAGAGCCGGCATGTGAGTGCAGACTTGCGTGGAGCACCTCAGCCCAGGACAAATGAGAGGATTATCCGCCCAGCCAGGCCCTTCTCTCTGGCCCAGTGTGGCTGCGGTTCTCTAGCTGATTTCCAGGGGAAACTTGTCTCCTGTGGCGTCGTGAGTAGCTGTGGGCACGAGGCAGTCAGGGGCCAAAGCCTCACGGCTGGCAGGTGCAGATACAGGAACAGCTCCTTTTAGCCGGGTCCCAGCTCTCGGCCCTGACTCGGCTGCTTACACAGAGCTGCCCGCTCATGGGAGCCCAGGCTTCAGGCCTTGTCTCTGCAGAGCCGAGGTGGAGTCATTGAGACTTCACCAGCACCCACATGGCGAGGAGCCACCTTTAGGGAAGTCCTCTGCGACAGCCTGGGACCTCTGAAGAAAGGCTCACAGATTCAGACTGTGGGCTGCTTGTTGCTCGTACACTTCAATGGTAGGATCAGATGGAAGTCATCTTGCTTCCCTCTTGTGAAGGTGAAGATTTCAGCCTTTGGATAATGTGTGTATATTAAGAAAAAGAAAATAAGAAAAGTATTGCAAGATGCAGCGTGGCTAAAAGATACTCAGGAAATGTTATCCATAGGAAAGAGACTAGAACACCATGGAGACAGGCAACGAAAGGTTTCGTCTTTTACTTAACACCTTTTGAAGGATGAAATGAAAAAGAATATTCCAGTCAAAGACCACTGTGATTTGCAGTCCAGATGTTGTCTTCATCTGTTTCTCATTGTTATGGCAGAATACCGAGGCTAAGTCCTTTATGAAGAACTGGGTTTACTTAGCTCACAGTTTTGGAGGCAGAGAGCCCAAGGTCAGGCAACCCCCGCTGTTCAGCCTGGCGATGTGTCTGTACCAGGTTCACCTGCAGGAGCAGAGAGATCCAGCCCCACTATAGAGCACCGTGCCCTGGAACTAGTCTGGTGCAGCGCTCTCCCACTCATGGGTAGGTTGATCGAGTGGGGGGCCGGCATGATCTGATTACCTGCCGCCATGCCCACCACTGGTAGGCATCGTGGTCCGACTGTGGCCAGTGCCCAGCGCAGCAGTCTTGAGAGGGCAAAGCCTAGCAGGTACAGAACCTACCAGGCAGCTTTGATTCCGGGTGACCCTCACCTCCCACCTTCTCCTCCTGTCCGTGGCCTGGATGCAGTGGAGGCCTCCACAGCTCGTGTGCCCAGGAGCTCTGTCTGCATGGTGGCCACGTGCACAGCAGCACTGTGTTTCTCTCTCCCAGGTCCTGGCCATGCGACCCAGGGCTCAGGGAAGCACAGCCCGGGACGGGGACGAGCACCCTTACGAGCTGCTCCTAACGGCGGAGACGAAGAAACTGGTGTCGGTGGACGGAAAAACAAAAGGTACAGATGGAACACCCCCTCCTGTCCCGTGGGAGAACCCACTCCCGCAGGGTGTCAGGCTGTGGTCCCGGGTGGCAGGGGTGGCAGGATGTCTGCATCCTCCTGTCATTGTCCATACCCAGCTCTGCCCAGAGTGTGAGGCAGCCGCCTGCACAGCAGGGAGACTCAGTCCGCCTGGGTGGCAGCCGCGGGAGGAGAGACCATCAGTCTCACTGTTAGAGGGGATCTTTCTCCATCCTGAGCCCTGAGTTGGTGCCATGTGGAAAACAAGCCCAGCAGGACCGGCCCTTCGGGGCAGGTAGACAGCAAACTGCTTCGGAGCCCTGACCTCGGAGCGAGATGATCCAGGGAGGGCCGTGATTGGCTGCCACCTGATACGAGTGTACTCTGTCCCTCTGTCCCCTTGGCCTATTTTCATTGCCTGTGAGGTGCCAGCCCTTGGCGTCTGCCGTCCCAGCCGAGGCAGGTGGAATCGCACAAATCAGTGCAGGTGGTGCTGCAGTCGGGACTTTTTGCGGCGCTTGTCACCCACTGGCCCTGGGCCCTTGGAGAGGCAGTATCCGTGCTCCTTTATATCTGAAGATATATGGTTCCGGTAAGAGTAGGGTGAGGAGGTCGCCTTTGAAATGTCCTTTGCAAGACGTTGCAAAGGGTCTTAGGTGGCAGACAAGAGGTGGAGGTGTGGGTGACACCGTAGATCTGGGTTTGTTCTTTGTGTGTTACCAGAAATTGAACTCAGGGCCTTGCGCTTGCCAGCAGGCACTGTGCCACTGAGCTGCATCCCTGGCCCCTTGTAGACTTGGTGTTAGCCATCCCGTTGGAAAGCTTCTCTCTCAGCATGTAGGAATGATGTGGGCATTTTCATAGTGGCTCCTTTTTGCTTTGTGCTTTATGATCTCCGTTTTCTAGCTTTGAAAAATAGAAGTCATCCCATCTGTAGTTCTGAGAGTTTGGACAAATAACTGCCATCACAGTCCAAACACAGAAGAGTTTGATCCAACCAGAAAGCTGTCCCGTGTCCTCTCCCCTCTCCCTCATCCTCACAGCCACAGCTGTACGTTTGTCCCAGGGATTTTGCCTTTTCCGAAAGTCAGGGCGTTCATTCTGCGCCCTCCCACCAACCCCGCACACCCGGGGTCCCCTCGTGGTGCCACACGGGCCAGCGAGGAGCCCTTTTCACGGCTCAGTCGTATTCTGTGGGAATATAACTAACTGCTCTTGGTTGTGGAAACTGAGGTACACCATTTTATCCACTCCCTGGCGGGGGCGCATTCGGGTCACCTACAGGTTAGTTACAAATGAAACTACTATAAACATTTGCAAAAAGATGTTTGTGTAAATGGAAGTTTTTGTTTTATTCCTGAGTATGAAGGTGGGGCTGGCTGGGACCTCGGAAATGTCTTTAGCTGGAGGAAGAGGCTGCCAAGCCCTGCACTGGAGCAGATGGACGCCGGTGCTGTGTGGGAGCTCTCATTGATAGTAGACTTCCTAATACTTTTAATATGTTGCTTTTCCAAAAACGTCAGCCATTCTCATTGGTATGTAGTGGTGTCTTCTAAAGGGTGTGATTTGCATATACCTAATTGAGCATCTGTTTATGTGATTATTTACCACTGTTTAGATCTTTTGCTTGTTTTTTAAAAATGGGTTCTTTTATTATTAAGTTGTGAGTTCTTTATATATCTTGGGTAGAATTTTTTTTTTTTTTTTTTTTTTTTGAGACAGGGTCTTGCTTTGTAGTTCAGGCTGGCCCTGAGCTCAGCCTCCAACTCACATCACAGCAATCCTCCGGCCTCTGCCTCCCGAGTGCTGGGATTACAGGCGTGAGCCACCACGCCCGGCACTGTGGTATGTGGTACTGGTTGCTGCTGGGCGTGAGTCTCCACACCCAGTATTGTATGTGGTTACCGGGGATCAAACCCAGGTCCTTCCACTTGCAAGACAGGCGCCGGAACCACTGAGCTAAATCCCTGGCCCTGAGGGTAGAATTTCTTTATCAGGTGTGCTTTTCCATTTTTTGGTAATGCTGGGAATTAGGCCCTCTGTCTTGCTCAGTCACTTAAGGTACCCAGGCTGGGGTCAAATTTTCCATCCTTCTGCCTCAGCCTCCCACAGTACCAGGGTCACAGATGTGGCCACTAGCCCACATTTCTGCAGTGTCTTTTGAGCAGAAGTTCTTAATTTTTAAGTTTATCTTTAACGGTTAAGATTACAGTTATTTTTCCTATGCCTTCTTCTACAAATTTCCTACCTGTAGATTCTACACTTTATAATCCATTTTGAGCTGGCTTTTGCATATGGAAATCCAGTAGTTTCAGCACTCTGTGGAAATGATTGTCCTTGTTCTGTTGCATTGATACTGTTCTTGGTTTTGGCTTTTTGAGACAGGGTCACTAGGTAGCTCAGATTGGCCTCGAACTCACTTGGCATCCCAGGCTGACTGGGACCTTGGGGCAGTCTCCTGCCTCTGCCTCCCCAGTGCGGGGATCACAGGCTGTGCCACCACGCCCTGAGCATTGATAGGTTTTTAACTCAGCTGTCTAGGTGGAGTAGACCACTGGTGACTTTTCTAGGTGCTTAACACAAAACCCTGATGAATTTAACCCTTAGAGGCCCAGCGCTGAATTTAATGTAATGTTCTGTGTGGGAAAAACCTTCAGTGTCAGGAAGGAAAGAGATTGATTGTTTTGAAGGCTTTGCCCGGAACCACCACGCACAGCTCCCTCAGGTCTTCACCAGGATCCCTGGCGGGACTTCCTGTCCCCAGGTCAGGGCGCCGTGATGGCTGAGGGCCTCACAGCTGCCGCTCCTCTGGTTCAGCTTCCTGCAGCCCCACAGCCCTGAGCAGTGTGCCGAGGGGTTAACGGAACAGACTCGTGCGAGGCGCGCCTGCCTCCAGGCAGGCTGGGTCACTCAGATCCCCAGACCAGGGGGTGAGACACTGAACGTGAGCACAGGCTGGCCAGCTTCTCAGAAGCCCTGCCTGTCCTGTGTGCCCATGGGCGGCCAGCCCGGAGCGAGCACCTGCCAGTCTGGTACCAGGCAGGCTGTCAGCGGACCAGTCTGGCCTTGCTCATACCAGATCCATACCAGGCAGGCTGTCAGTGGACCACATCGGGCCTTGCTCATACCAGATCCTTTCTGCTTTTCCACTCATGTCATGAGCTTGTACAGCTTTTATGAATTAATGGATCAGTGAGGTGACCAGAGCTTCCCATCTCTTAGTGTATTCAAACCATAATGTAGCCAGGCGTGGCGACATACACAGTGATGTCAGCGTTCCTGAAGGCTGAAGCATGAGGATCGCAAGTTTGAGACCAACCTGGGAAGCTTAGCAGTTTAGGGAGACCTTGTCTCAACATTGAGGAGGTGCAGGGGATGTAGCTCAGTGTAAGGTCCTGAGTTCACTCCTTGTACTAAAGGGAAAAAAAAAAAAAAAAAACAAGATTAAAAAAATAATCTTACTGCCTTAGACATGTATCTCGTCACTGGGACAAAATACTTGGCCCCACAACTCAGGGGGAGAGGTTTATTCTGGCTCACAGTTCGTAGAAGTTTCAGTCCACAGACGGCTCCAACGCAGGGCGGCGTGGTTAGAGGGCCTAGGTGGGAACAGGAGTCACTCCTGAGATCCAGGAAGAGGGAAGCGGAGATAGGCTTTCCCAGGCTGCGCCCGCAGGGCGCCTCCCCCTGACAGCAGTCAGCCCAAGCCCCGTCGTCCATCACCCCCAGCAGCCCCACCAGAGGAACATCTCAGTACAAACCGTGACATTCACTCTTCCTTAATGCCTGCTAGATTCCTGTAACTCAGCTTTTCATTCTTAAGTTGATGGCTGTTGAACCATCTCTACCACTTCTCGGTTATAAATTACGTTGCAGTGGACATTGTGTGCGTATATTCTCGCGCACACTTCTCTGGGTGTGGCTCTGCACGTGTGCCAGGTACTGGAGACCGAACTCAGGGCCTCGCATATCTACGTGCCCGGCTCTCTCTCTTCTGAGGTGTATTTCTGAGACAAGGTCTTGCTAAGTGGCCTCAACTGGCCTTGAACTTGTGATCCTCCTCCCTCTGCCTCCCGAGGTGTGTACCTCTGCATTAGCAAGTCTTTCTTTAGAAAGGAGGGTGGAGAGTAGAGCTGGCGGTCCTAGTGCACATGCGTGTCTCGTGTCCGTGCGTGGCTCTAGCTTGCATGAGTGGCTTGGATTACAGGCAGACACTCTGCGCAGCTCCCAGCCTTCTTTAAAGTCATATTTTGAGACAGGGTTTCTCAGAGTTGTCTGGCCGGCCTGGAACTTGCATTCCGCCGGCTTCAGCCTGTCTGGTAACTGGGATCACAGGCCTGTGCCGCTGTGCTACTTTATGCCCTTCTTTGTGATAGTCTTACCTAAGTAGCGATTACTGTGTAGTTTAAGTTGTTTCAGGTACAGAAGTCTTCTGAAGTCCTTACACAGGGCACGGTAGTGTTGCACAGGGTTTCTAGTTCTGTGCAGCCTGTCGTGCTGTCTCTAAACTACTCTTTAGACTACTCTCTGGACATTCTGGACGGGGAGAGACAGTGGACAACCTTCCAGCTTTGATAACAAATGGGGAAGTAGCCAGAGGACTAGACGTCCTACCGTGTGCCATGGTGCTTTCGCACAGCACCCACTGATGGCACCAAGCACGGTGGTGAGTGGTTGACGTGGGCACGCGTGGTACCCCTGTACCTCAGAGCTTCCAGGAGCAGCAGACTCAGTGCCTGAGAGCCGTCATTTCACCCACAGTGCGGTTTGTGTGTCAGTCTGAGGACATTTCTCCTGTCGGGGAGGGTGTGGTCATCTCACTTCTCCCCCGCCCCCACCGCTGCATGCCACCGTCTGAGCC
>PVIR01021290.1:0-29576 GCA_004026965.1 Petromus typicus
TTTATCTGAGGAACAGCTGGTAAAGATTTTTTCCCACATTGTTGGTTGCCTGTTTGCACTGTTGGTGGTTTCCTTTGCTGTGCAGAAGCTTTTTAAAAGAATGAGGTCCCATTTGTTGATTTCCTTAGCCATTTCCTGTGCTATAGAAGTTTTGTTCATGAAGCCTTTCCCTAAGCCAATGCCTTCAAGAGTTTTACCTAACCTGTTTTGCAGTAGGTTTAGAGTGTCTGTTTTAATATTTAGGTCTCTTATCCACTTTGATTTTAGCTTGGTACACGGTGAAAGAGTTAGATCTAGTTTTAGCCTTTGGCAAGTTAAAACCCAGTTTGAGGAAGGACATTCTTATCCTTGGATGAAATGCCCACAAAGTCCATTCCACGTTCAAAGACTGTTTATGTCCCTTTCCCCTTCTTTTCTCTGTGCTTCACAGTTTTGATGGACATGTACAGGAATTGAATGATTTGACACATAACTGCAAAACTGACTGGCCTAAGTCACCTCTTGGAGGTGAAATACATCACCGGCAAAGTACAGTAGTGGGGAGAAGGGACAGTCCTTATCTTGGATGTGTGTTTGTCTGGAAGGTTAATTTCCCAGCAAGTGATCACTTTCAAATAAGCCCCAGATGAATATGGATTTCATTTTCCTTAACATCCCCTCATTTATCTCTGAGACATCTTGCCCCGTCTTCATGATGTGGTCCAAACCGTTTTGTAGCCTGCGTGTGGATCTAACTACAAAAAGAGAACAGTGCAAGACCCTTGGAATTGTGTGCAGAAATCTCTACCAACCAGGTCTGAGTTTGGGCTTTTACTTCACTTCTCCGTTGGGCCATGTGCTTTCTTCACTGTGCAGCAGGGAATTTGTCTGACAGTGGACCATAAGGCATCGGATGACAACACAGAAGCACCGCAGCCTGCAGAGCAGATGAGTGGCAGGCCATGTCTCCAATCAGACCACGGTGAGAATGTCACAGCAGCACCATCTGCGTGAGCAGAAGGTTCAGTGTTTTGGGATGAGGAAGACCCTAAAATCATTGTTCAAGTCAATCATGAAGAGCTAGGTGAAAAGTACAATGTATTTCTATTCCCATGAGGAACCTATATCTTCCAAATATTGCCCTCTTCTTCTTCATTCTTAGCTTTATGCTAAATAAATAGCCAGCATGATAATGGATCTGCATTCCAAAATTAAACTGTTGGGTTGCTTTCTGACATTTTTGTCTATTTCTTCAACCTAAATACAGACTTTACTTACATAGAATTAAGTTGTTTTTTTTTTTTAAGCTCTGACTACTTACATTTGGCAGAAATATTTGCATTCACTTAAGGATCTATTTGGCCCTCTGGCCTTTTAAAATAATAATAAAAAATACTTTACTAGTTCATTAAAAATAAGATTATGGCGACCTTTGCTTTATAAGAAATACAAGGAGGAACGATTTTATTTAAGAAATCATCTTATGATAGAAAAAAATTCTAGAAGCAACAAAGACCAGAAATGGATTCCAATTTTAAAATATTATTTTAAAGGGGGATTCACATGGAAATGTTTATGAAGTAATTAAATAAAAATATGGATATATACTGATGTGGAGATATTGAGCTAATAACTGGCAAGGTTGTGTATCTAACTGATCCAGTCAGATGGGATAAATGAAAAATCACCAGAAATTATTTTTTGGAGAAAAATTTATTCAACAGAATTTTTTGCATAAAGAGGCTTCTGAATTGCATTACTCATGACTCAACACCCAAAAACACTGGCAGAAGCCACTATTTGTGTTAGCTGCTAAAAATCAAAATAAATATTTTGCTTTAAAAAATGTACTGTATTTTATTCATCCTCAACACAGGAAATGTTTTAGTAGTTTAACCACTTTAGTTTTAATATAAAATTCAATTACATTAAGATTTATGTTGAAATAGAATTGACAACCAAATCAATTGAAAGATGGATATTCTAGCTTTAGCACCAGGGCAAAAATATCTTTAAAACTGTGCAATTTGTAGATATATGGTCTTATATTTAATAAGCTTATACTAAAACGTTATTTACTTGTAGGCTAAAAGCCAAGAAGACAGTGCTACAAGGTCAGCATATGTATTTCCTTAGATACTTAAAGTTGTCGCATAACATGATTTGCCACTATAAAAAGTTTGCAAGGAGAGAAGGTCAGGTCCCTGTCAGAGGAGCCTGTGCCAACCTGTAGTACTGAAATGTTCTCTGAAAGCTAAAGAGTGATCCTCAACACTATTTGATTCTCAAGAAAATGTATGCATATGCTCCAAATATGCCATGAGGTATACAGAACAATTCTGATTGCATCTATTTTACGTGTCACGTGGTTTAAAAGGCAAAACTATATCACTCACTGCATCTCTCCCTGTGGGTCAGTTCTGAGTGGGTTCCGACCTCAGCGTGGCCTTTATGTCAACGATCAAGCTCTTCCTCTGGTGACGGTGGACAGCAGCCTGAGATGCCTCCTCCACTCACACAGACCCAGACCTCCTCCAGGGCTCACTTCCTCTTCCTCTGTTCTCTCTTAGCACCTGGTGGTGTTCAGTAAGCCCTCTGTGAGTGTAGATTTGTGCGCAGTTATTCTCCTGGGACAAAAGAGGACCAGTCCTCCATCAGTGTGTAACAAAGGCACAGTCTCCTCCCCCCCCCATTCAAATAAACCCACCTTCCCAAGTACGGAAAGTGTGTTTCAACTGTTACATGATTACAGCAAGAGATACTGGGAAGAAGAGACTCATTAAAATAGGTGCAGATATTTGTGTAAAATATGGAGGAAAAATCAAAATGAATTTTTAATCACTAAAAAGACAAATTCAAGAAAGAAAAGTGTTGAAAGCCTTCCCCATGTCTGATCTGGCCTGTTTTGTTTTCATCCTCTCGTATCATGCCTTATACGGGCACCACTCCTGCATTCCATGTAATTCAGCCCTAGTCCAGTCTTTGAATGAGGCTGGCTACTTTCTAGTTTCTTTCACCAAATATTAGTTTACCTTTGTTGCTTCCCTTATGGTTAAAAAAATAAAGACAAAAAATGATAATGTTTCAAATAGGGTGATGATTTAGACGTATCTTTCCCATCTTGCTATCATTTCTAGAGGCAGATCCTCTGTGGACCTGAGCATTTCTCAGATGTTCTTCAAAGGTGTCAGTGCATCAGAAGACATGGCAGAAAGACCTCTGCTTGTCCTGTGAAGGGATTCCCCCTCATTAAGCGCCACAGTTTTCAATGCCAGAAAAGTAAAGGTTGTAACCATCGTTGAAAGGAGCCATGTTTATCCTGTAATGGTTTCCTAAGCCTTCCTTACATTGAACCATAAAAGAAAATGCAGCACTACACTATTTTTTATCTTCCTTACATATTGTTATATAAATGAAGAATTATTGCAGAGAAAAGCATCTTTACTGCTATTGCCGTATGCTTTCCATGAGTAAATACATCTTTCATCATACTACAGCAAATTGGTGCTTTAAAATGTGCTTTGGAAAAAACTGCATTATGCCTCGAAAGTACATAATAACTATGTTAAACAACTTTATTTTTGAAAAAAAAAAACTCTTGCAGTTTGTGTTATCTACTGTAATCACTTTATATTTAATATGAATTGAACACATTCTCCGTAAGATGAACTTTCTGGTGACAAACTTTAAAACTAACATATTAAAGCTGATTTGGGGTTGTCAAAATACCGTGCAGCTATCTACACACAATGGATGTGGAATTTTAGAGATGGACAGCTGACTTACACGTCAGCAGTATTAGAATATCCACCACAAGCTAAATTTTAATGCCACAACTGTCTGCTGCGGCTGGCATAAACAACTTTTAACACATTAATAATTATAATGTCCCTTCTGTACTTAAACTTTGCCATTAATTTTGTGTTGTGAGAAAAACAGTCCCCATGTAATCTCAAATTTCATTGAAGGATGCTTTAAAATACACTGTTACAGGTTTGAGAACAATAGACTAAAACTGGAATCCTTGTCAACTACCAAATCATCAGTTTTCACAGGACAATGTAAGTCCCTAGTTTACAACTTTCATCTTAAAAAGATTGGCCTTAAAAGTAAAAATTCAAGCAGACTCATATAAGTAACTGAACCCATGTAAAAATATTTCTGAAATAGCTGTTATTATATTGTGGATAGTTCAGTGATTTGGAAGGTATTATACAATGAATATTAAATTAATTGAACAACTTCTCATGAGTGAGCCCAGCCTTTAGTAAAGATGACTGATGTCATGGTCTCCAGCAGCATCACCATTCATTCTTTATAATAATACCTTAAATTTGTACTGGGCTTTCCGGTCTGAAAATTTCCTTCACCTGTAAAATAATCCCTCTCCAATTTTAGTTTCTGTTATGAGAATTTCAAATATATGCAAATTGGCTTCTATATATTTTTGAAACTTTTAGAATATCAGTTCCACTCAATTCTACAGAAGATCATTTTGAAAAAGAAAACTTGGTGTTGGAAGCCTAAAAAGGAAGTTAAAGGGGGTTGTCTAGAAATAGAATCTTTGAAAAGATAAAGGTTTATATCCAAAACCCACATTTGTATGGAAAGAGCAGTGGATGGAAGCGAAAGTATCCAATGAGAAGTTATTTGAGAGATGGGAAGTTGTTGGGTAGGACTTTTGCTATAAATATATGGCCCAGACTATCAGGAAAGCAATGGTGAAACAGTATGGCTCTCAGGCATGGACTCGGGGACACTGCAGGGGCCTCAGGGACTGTGATTCTGCCATTTTGGTTGTCTGAACTTCCAGCTTACTCTACATATTGTTAGGTCTACTTTCAGAAGCAGGTGCTGGGAATCAAGAAGTCCAGTTCTTCAACCACAGAAACATTAAACTTTTGGTCAAGAGCAAAGATGGAATAGAGATATTTTTGTTAAAGTCGATGTGCTTGTTATGTGAAAAATGAAAAACTGTTAGCTATTTTACACTGCAGAAAGGAAAAATATAAAACATTTATTTAAAAAAATATAAAAAGATAAGTGAAAGTGGTGTAATACTATTATGTCTTTAAAATGTATGAACAGTCAGAGGTCATTTTATAATGATATGTTATCACAACATGCTGTCTTTTATTTTTTTTCTGTTAATTCACAATAGTTATGTTGCTCAAGTGCCCATCAACTGACACACAAAGAAACCACGATGTAATATGCAATGGAGTAGTACTCAGCCACAAAAAAGAACTGTGCTTGTCATTTGCTGGAACTTGGTAATAGCTGAGCTTGTCGTACTGTGTGTGTCCATCAACAGATAAATGAATAAAGAAAACCTAGTATTTATACACAATGGAGTACTGACCTGCCACAGAGACATAAACTTAGGGCATCTGTACTTTAACTTCAAAACATAGTATTGTATGTGATATCACATCTCATGTGAGAAACTCAGAGAAACTGAGGTGGAGGAGGAAGCACAAAATAGCAGATAGATAAACTGGAATGAGGGACATCTTTTTCAAATGGATAAGGGAACCAGAGATGGAGGAAGGACTGGATGGAAATAAGAAGAGCAAAAATGATGAAAATAGAGCTTCTGCAAATGGGAAGGGGACGGAGAGTTGGAAGGAGCCGGAAGGGAAGGAATGAAAAACTACACAAAACAAACAAATAAAAGAGAATCAAAGTGCCTTGTGTACTTGTGCCTCCTCTCCGTCAGTCCAATCGTTGTGCACTGCAAACGTGCTAATAAAAGGGGAAAGAGAAAGCTCCATAGGCGGGATCTGGCAGCAAAATGAGGGAGGCAACGTGCAAGCAGAGGGGAAACTATTCGAGAAGGGGAGGAGCAGAGCGGACATCCCACTCCAGAAAGTAGTTTTTCAGCTCCTAACTCCAAAGTACTGAGAGTTATAACAAGCTCTTCGCAGCCACATTTTCATCGTTGCGTTTAGTTTCTCATGTTTGGCTCTGTAATTTTGAAATTGTAAACGGAAGTCATTCAGCCTGGAAGACCACAGTCAAATGAGTAGGACTCCTCAGTCGTAGGAAGGGGTGCCCCGGCTTTCGAGTTGGTCCGCACGCATTCCGTCCACCACCCTCTGCTGTGCTCTGTTCCCATGATGCTGCGGGTTTGGCCACGTGACTTCTTGTAGCTGAGGGACATCAATTAGTAGTGAAGAAGAGGAACTTGTGAAGACATTTGCACATCGCAAGTTTGCTCCTTGGAACTCAGAAACCACCGCACCTGGAGATAACCTGAGCTGGATTCACGGAGTAGCTGCAGAGAGGAGACAGAGTACTATGGGCCGCCATCAAGCCCTTCCAGCGAGGACTCAGTTTCTATGGCACCTTACAGATCCTGACATTGTGAAAAAATGTTGAGCAAGTAAAACATTGCGGTTTTGTTTGTTTGTTTTTGTTTTGTTTTGTTTTAAGGTTTTTTGAGACAGGGTCTCTCTCACTTTGTGGTTCAGGCTGGCCCTGAGCTCAGCCTCAAACTCACATCACAGCAGTCCTCCTGCCTCTGCCTCCCTAGTGCTGGGATCACAGGCCTGAGCCACCACGCCCGGCACTGTGGTATGTGGTACTGGTTGCTGCTGGGTGTGAGTCTCCACGCCCAGTATTGTATGTGGTTACCGGGGATCAAATCCGAGTCCTTGTGCTTGCAAGACAGGCGCCGGAACCACTGACCTAAATCCCTGGCCCAAAACACTGTTTTTATAGACACTGAGTAGAAGTTTTAGTTTTAGAATAATTTACTAAGAAATCACTGAAACTTTTAACAGTGCTTGGTGGGTTTGATAGTGCTGCTACAAAATAATATAACAAAACATCAGTTATTGTAAAGGCATGATGCTGACAAAAATATATAGAATGATCTCCAACATCATTGTTTAATTTTAATTGCACTTACAAAAGCAGTTTCAGTTTAGTTCAAAAACAATAATTTCAGTTGGTATAAGTGCTATACATTCTTTAATTTTTTTCATTTGCAAGGATATTCTTGCAATTAACAATTTTAATTCCTGCATGCCAAAATCTTTACTATATAAAGAACAAACTAAAGGAATCAAGAGATTTAAGTGTGTTAATTTTGGTGTGATGAATATTTGAAAACAATACATTATATTTAATAACAGCCTCACTAAGGCTCTCAACAGAAACTTTTCTATTTGTAGAACACAAAAATTTATTCAGTTTCATTCACTGTTACTAATTAAAATTTTGGGACACTGTCTCATCAAAATGTACTTTTCTCTATGCAATTCAATTGCCAGTTTTCCTTAATAATGACCAAATAAAAGATATAATATGCTATATTTCTATTACTGTATAAATTGTAAAATTCGTGGCAAGTTCTTATACAAGGAGGAGAAATTTGACCTTGAATCATTGAAATGCAACAAACACAATTTTTGACATGCAAATAAAGAAAAAAAAAGCTTTAGACTGTTGAAGTAGTGAAGTATTAGTAAGCCTAATACTAAGAAGAAATGGTAAGATTTGTTACTGCCTTATAGTTCTGTGCGCCCATGATATGGATGCAGATTTTAATTCTGAGCAGAATGAAGAGTGCACTTTTCACATCCCTCCCTGCCTGTCCCTTAAAAGCTCTTGGGGATTTGTCATCCTTATTTCTCATTCGTTTACATTTGTTTTATGTTATTTATAATGCTTTAGGGAAAGCTGTGACTTTTGACAGTCGAAAATGAACTGAGAGAGAAGAGGTTGCTGAATTTAGAAATATGAATTTAATCCAACATAAACAGAAGTGACATTCAAATTCACATAATTTCACAGTACATTTTGGCACATTGGAGGTGCTATCTATCAGCGAACATCTCCATTCATCAGGACGTGCCTCAGTACAGGTAAAAAGACTGCACCATTAGTGGTGTTACCATCCGAAAGTAAACCAAGTTCATCAGTAGCACAGGGCATTTAAAAATGAACTAATGGAGCTGCTACCTTACATTATAAAAGATTTCATTGCCACCATTCCTTTCAAAGGAAATAAGAACCCATATTATTCTATGCCCAAATCATTGACATTGTGGACCATTACACTGACACGAGGACAATACAGTAGTGACATCTTACCGATGCAACTACTTTGTTTGAAAGTTACGACTCACCACCCTGCCAGAAGCCACTGTAGAAGAAACGCAGTCACCATTAAACTGGAGGACTGTCACAAGGAAATCAGGAAACCAATTTATATGATTTGACCTATTTTTATATCCTATTCTCAAAGACTGTAACCACTGTGCTTAGTTTAATTTTTCACAAGATGATATTGTACATGTAAAGATAGATCTATTAGATTCAAATTCTGAATTATCAAATGAATAAATTCAAATGAATATAGTGTTTTTGTTCTTCAGTGGTGCTTGACCTTGGTGTGTTTCAGGAATATTCATAGCACACGGACTTTCAAGAATCAAAACTAATTTCTTTAAAAGTGCTGAACAATTTTTTGCTTATCAGTGTTAAGAAAACAAATTAGTGACCTGTGCAATAAGCTACTTAGATACTAATTCTGTCTTTGAAGTTTTATAAATCAGAATATATCCTAGCATATAGGATTACACAACCCTGTGCAAAAGTTAATGTGACTATAGATATAAATATGAATGTGAACTTTAAAAAGGCAGCAAAGAATGGCTGCTCTCTCAGAATTAGCCAGCAACAAATGTTGGCGAGGCTGCGGAAAAAAATAAACACTTCTCCATACTGGTGGGAGTGTAGACTCGTACAGTCTCTGTAGAAATCAGTGTGGACATTCCTCAAAAAGCTAGGACTGGAGGTTCTATTTGATCTGGCCATTGCTCTGCTAGGTATATACACAAAAGAGCTAAAACATCATATCAGAGTGATATAGGTGCACCCATGTTTATAGAAGCTCACTTTGTGATTGCTAACTCTTGGAAACAACCAAAATACCCATTAACAGAAGATTGGATAAAGAAGATGTGGTTCTTCTACAGAATGGGGTATTACTCTGCCATAAAAAATGATGTTTGAATCATTTATACTTAAATGGACATACGTTGAAGATATCCTCATAAGTGAAATAAATAGGTCACAGGTACATATCGCATCTTTTCCCTGGTATGAGAAAATAAAGATGTAAATGAGTCCTAGAATTGTATGTTATATATTGTGAATAGAAAACGCTCAAAGTGAAATAAGGTGAAGGGGAAAATATAATGAGATTAAAACAAAAAAGAAAGGAAACAAATTTTATGTATATAGGGGGGTGGTAGGGTAGGTAGGGCTATGGGAAAAAATGAGAATTAAGTTGTGTCTTATACTGGTACAAATCCCCATTATGGAGTGTAATCATGATGTATATATGTAATGTACCAATAAAAGATTTTTTTAAAATAATCAGATTGAGTCATTCATTTTCAAATGGATTTACCATGAGGACATCCTTGTAAGTGAAATAAATAGGTCACAGATGTGTAAATATCATATCTTTTCTCTGGTATGAGAAAATGAAGATGTAAATAAGTTCTAGTACATAGAGTTAATATTATGAAACAGAAAATATTTAAAAGAAAAGAGAGTGTGGGGGAAATAATGAGGGAAAAAGAATATGACAGGAATGAAAAAAGAGACAAAGCTTATGTACATGGGGGTGGGGGTTGCAGGGTGGGTGGGGGAAAGGACAAAATGAGAATCAAGTCTTATCATATTCTGGGAAAAACTCAGTGTTTGATGCAATGATGATGTGTATTCATAATGTACCAATAAAGACTTGAATTTTTTAATAAAGGCAGTGTACACGGATACACCACTGCACAGAGTGTCTCAGATATGAGTGTTTTCCAAGTAGCCCTTGGGAATAGCAGGACTCTTACTGACTGTGCACTGAGAGCAATGATAGGGTGCTTGGAAAAAAAAAATATGAAGCAGAGAAATAGCCAGAAAGAGGTAGTCCAGAGGGAAACCAGCAAAGAAGCAGGAACAGCCTGGAGTGAAAGTAGTGAAACATCACCTCTGGGGGAGGTGGAGGGAAACGTATAAAAATTTAAAGGGCACTAGGAATTTGCTCAGATGCCAAAGGGAATCTCTGGAACAATTTATTGGATTCTCTGCATGAGAAATTTAAAGTTCAAATACAGCATCTCTGGGCTCATTGACTGATGTGCTAAATGCACAGGAGATGCGTTGTGTTTTCGCGGATGTATCACCTACCGCGAACAAACGCAAACGTGCGTCCCGCCTGTGTGTTCACGATACGTGCAGGTACAGAGCAATTTCATTTGAACTCGTTACATAAAACATTACTTTTTTGGACAGATCTATGGTGAATGGCACGCTAACATGCTTAAAAACAGAATAATATTTTATTTAATAAAAGATTGCATATATTTATGAACCACTGAAGTTTAGTCATCATGCAACATGTCTGCCAAAGCAAGCATTGCACAACTCTGTCTCGTAAAAATTTTTTAATGGACTAAGGATAGAGCTCAGTGTGAAGCCTTGGGTTCAATCACCAGGAAAGAAAGAAAAAGAAAGAGAGGGAGAGAAAGAGAAAGAAAGGGAAGAAAGAAAGAAAGCAGAGAGAAATTGTATCCAACATTATTACAGTGGAAGAGACCAGAACCCAGTCTAACCTCAACTCTCTGAAACAGAGCACTGAAAAGCTTTTCACACCTGAGTCTGTGTTGAGCTTGGGTAGATTTCATACCCCCCACCCCACCATGTGCTCCAGTCAAGTTTACCTGGAGAAAGTTTACTGAAGCTTTCTCATCTCAATGAGAGGAGAAAGTATTACAACTTGAAGAAACCCACCTCTGAGAGCTGGCTCCCTCTCCACCATGGCCAGGAAGGCAGGACGCCTCCTTCCTCACTGAATGGTTTCCCAGGCATGGCGCCCTGCTCCCTGACAAAGACACTGTGGGGTTATCAATTGGGCAAGAAGCTTTTAAAAAGATTCGGATCTCAAATAGACAGTGAAAGAATCTACAATTACAGCCTCCCTTAAGTAAATGCTTTAAGGAAAGAGAGGTCAGGGCCCAGAATCGGGAAACAGCCTGGCTGGAATTTAATTATATTGAGGTGAATGTTAGAGCTGTCTCAGCCACGCGGCCAGAGCACTCCATTTCACTTCCATATGATGGTTTGGCATACATGTCTCTTACTGCTTCTTTTATTTCACGTTGTTCTTCACATCACTACTGTTTGAATGTATAGTTTTAAACATCACAAGTGAAAACACAATCTCATCCTGAGGTACAAGTTTAGAGTGTCGGGATTGCTTCATCTCTTCTCTGAATCCACCATCCTGTGAGGACTTTTGCTCCACATTCATCTTCTACTCGAATTGTGCTGTGGCAAACGGATTCAAAACACCCCATAACCCAGATATCTAAGCACTTGAAAGTGGTGTCTTTTTTAATTTATTTTATCTGCTTCCACATCAATGTACTGGAACAAATTTAATTTGGAGTATGTTACAAGATAAGCTAATAATAAAATCATTTATTAAACATGGTTAAAAAATCAGAAAACTATTTTTCCCAATTTAAAGTTTCTACCTAGGTGTAATATAATTTTTGTATTATGGGAACAAAAATTACCTCTTAAGAAGCTTTTTTAACATAAAAATTACTTTCACAAGAAGCTGAAACCTTGGCATGACCGTCACTTACAAAATCTCCTACTCTACATTTGCCTTCTTTGGCCACTTTGAGTTCCGGTGTTGACTGTGCCATTCTCCTGGCTGGAGATGTCCAGAGAAACACTGGAGGTATCAGAGCAGAGGGTGAGACAGGCCAGGAGCTTCTCCTCCATCCACACCAGGCTCTCTGCTACCCAGCCTTCCCATACCCTACCTGAGGAGGATGAAGTCTTTTCTTTTCCAGCTGTCCCTATGAGAGGTGTCACAAGGTTGTGATGAACATTGCAGAGGGGATGGCAAAGCTGGAGGTGGAGAAATAGAGTTATAAAACAATACCACACACAAAGTAGTTCTTTACTAGTGGCTTGTAGAACGGATGAATAGACTGATAGGATGAAACTTCAAGGAAAATTTGTAAAAGTCAACATTACCACTCATAGTTCTATTCAATTCAGTTAATACTTTGAGCACAGTGATTTCCTATTGTTCTTACATGTGATACAAGATCTCTTAAATTGTTAGAGAAAAATTAACTTAGGAGACTACAAAGTCAGTCTCCAGACTAGATGCAAGGAAGCAGGACCTTTCCCTGCCCACCCTCAACAAGAGGATCAACTCGCTTTCTTGGAAGACAAAGTTGGGGGTCAGATTCCTTTTGAAAGTGCTGATATCACCTTTTGGGGTAACTTTTAACTCCCTTGAGCTTATATGGTAGCCTCGTTTTGAAAACTGACTTTTGTATTAGCAAAATAATCCACAGTGAAATAGTGAGATCCTCCCCTCTAAAAAAAACACTATCATCAAAATCCCATTAATAGAAGGAACCCTGGTGCATCATGAGATCAGACTGTGGCAGATACCACAGGCAGTGCCATGAGTGATGCTTTCAGAAATTAAGCAGGCTGCTCTGAACGTCTCTCTGCATCTTACCCCCACGAGAATCTGGCACCGTACACATGGGACAGGAAAAATCCTGCGACCTGAGCCTAGGCTGTTGTGAACACAGGAAACACGGTCATGTTGCACACACAAGGAAGGACTGGCAAACCCAATACTTATCCAAATCAGAGGATTGGGAGACAGAGAAGGAGAGAGAGAGAGAGAGAGAGAGAGAGAGAGACGAGAAAAAGCTGAGAAGACTAGAGAAGTGCCAGGAGTCCTATAGCAACAAGCACTATTTCAGGGCAGGAGAATGAATCCAGTCATGAGACTCTTCTTGGTCTCTCAGTTCTTTCTCTGCCATAGATGCTTGTCAGGATTCGATATATAAAGATATCTATATCTCCTATTTCACAATTTAGAAAAGAAAATAATATTCTATTTTTATAAATGGACAAGATGCACCAGTCATGATAATATGATAAAATAAAATCAAAAAGCACTTGGGGTCAGTCTCAAGCTTTACCTGTATTAAAAACTTCCATGCATACAACCATTCTAGAAGTTCAGTGCTGTTCTTCACTAGTTTTGTACATGTGGAAACAGTCTTCAGAGACTAAATTTCCAAGCAAGTGGAGAGGTGCATTTTCTCACCCAGGAAGGGTGATTTTAGAGCCCATGAGCCCATGGTTTTAGGAACTGCAGTGTTTTCTCTGCTGCATTTTTACAGAGGATAGACTGTGTGGTGAGAGACAGCTAAGTACAAGAAGTAAGGAAAAGGACCTCTGCTGATCTCACGAAGAGTGCGCTACGCTGGTAATAGAAATAGACACAGGATTGGCTTTGTGACATTTTTTGTCATGAGAAATGCTGGAGTAATTTAATCAAAAGAATGAAGCCCAGAATCAGAAAGAGAAATAAAGGAAATGGACCCAAGAAGCCTTTAGATTTCAGAGGGAATCAAAAGTTGTGGGTAATGGAGCTAGTAGTTTCAGGTTGGAGCGACTGTGATAGTTTTTACTGTGACTTTAAGCACAAGAAGGAAAATTGGATTGTTAGTAGAGAGAGTGAATTGCACTCTGAGCAGGGTAAATTTGGCTATGTCTAGGGTATCTATGTGTGGACGCCAAGGTGTCACTGGATACACCCAGTGAAGATGTGTGTAGGGTGATTTGAGTTGAATAGTTTTGAGAATGTTGGTACAAAGGATCCAGTTTGAATTCAGGGCAGGTATGACATGGAGAAGGAAATACACTTGCGTGTTTAGGAAAAGCGAGGCAAGCTTAAGGGAAGTTTGGAATGCCAAGTTGGAACACGGCTGGGGGAGCAACAGTGGGAGAGGGTGGGAAGCAACAAAATGAAAGCCCGTCTGCATCAGTGAGCGCTGTGTTTACTTCTATGCCAGAAGAGCTGGTAGGAGATAGTAATCACATGTCTCCAATCAAGGACTTTCCTGTAGCTCTCATCATCAATCTCATCCAAATGTATCAAAATATCAGATGATGAGACTTGTGTATTGATTGATTGCTGTTATTATGGCTTATATTTAGACATCTCCCCAAACCCCATGAGCTCATAGATGAGACTTTAGGGCTTTAAGTCATGAGTATATGATACTGAACCTGTGCACTGATTGGTTTAGCATAATTCTGGGCATGGGTGATGGACTTACAAAAGAAGGAAACCTCACCCTGGGTGTAGGTGGCACCAACCCATAGGCTTGGAACCTAGATGGGTAAAAAGGGAAATAAGGAAAGTGCTACTTACTGCCTGTCCTGCCATGGACTGTTTGTCCTAGGCCATGACCCTCTGCCAAGCCACCCTGTTTTGGAGCCAACTCACTATACAATGAACCATCTACAAGCTGTGAGCTAAATAAACTTCCGTAACTTATGGGCATTGGGTACTTTGGCTCAGCAATAAAGAAGTAAGACAACCGTCATGTATCTACAATGGTTGCGTACGCTATGTTAAGGCAAAACTGTCAGTCCATGAACAGTGGGAACAACGTTTTAAGGCAGGAGCAGCACCTCGCATTTCACACCCTCTGAGCCCCTGGGCAGTAGGAGTGGTTGTGACTGGACAGCACCCCTGAGCACCAGTGCTGCTTTCTGAGGTGTCTCCTGGTGTTAAGAGAAAGTTGCAAGCAAGTAGAATTTTTTTTTCTGTTGACTTTCAGAGGTTGATTCTTTTCTGATCAAACAAGGATTACTTTGTAGCAAGAACTTTTGAACAAAAATCAGAAAACTTTTTTTCTTACCTATGCCAACGTTGATCTATGTGTAACCTTATCGAAGTCACTTTTGACTCTATAATTCAATGTTTTCAATTTTAAAGCAGGAATAGTACTTTGTTCCTCTCCCGTGGATACTGTAAGGTTTCATAAAATATTCACAATATGGTACAAATACAGACAGCTAAGAAATATAAGGTACATAAACTCTCTCCACAAATTGAGTTTTTTAACCAAACTTGACATTTCTTTATGTACTTAATTTTAAATTAAGCATGACTCCTACAAATTTAAAGGGCATATTTAATATTTCCCTTACCAAAAATATTGGAGGAAATACAAAACCATCCTTCAGATACTTTATTCACTTTGGAAGCATATTCTATAAAAGAAAATGCATTCTACACTCCCAAAGAGAATGCCAGAAGAATGCGTAAAGCAGTCTTGCTGATCCTACCTTTTATACCAACAACAAGAGGAATAAACCTTCATGGTTTTGAATGCAGGAAAGCAGCTGGGGCCTCGAATTTTCTTTCATCCCCTCAGGGTGTGACATGATTATTCAGGAAAAATCAAATTGACTTTATAACTTTGGAAAGAAACATCTACAAAGCAAAGAACTGAAATTTTAAAACTGTAAATTACACTCCCCTACTTGAGTAGACCAAATAATTCACCCTGATCTCAGAAATACTTAAAAATGCAACATGTTCCATGGATGAAACGGACTAAACTCAAGATACCAGTCAGAAGGGTTTCATTATTTTTAATATTTATGTTTGTCTTATTTCATTAGCATTCTAAGAAGCATTTTGAAAAGATATATGTATAAAAGAGAAATAGCCCTCTCACATGATTCAAATTATATTTTCAACTGATATAATCTTGAAAAATTAAATAATGAATTTATTGAATTATCTTTAAATCCATAGCTCAAATCATGTAAAAATAATGAGATTTGTTTTTTAAAAAAACTGTAATTTTAAAGTGGCCTGAGTGAAAATAAGGTTTATTGGAAAACAATTGCTCTTCCTGTCACATTCTAAATGTCACATATTGTGAGTGCACCAATAGCAGCTCCCAGACTTTATAAGAGAATTTCAGCTTTATCTGGAGACCAGATAAGAAGCTCCATTGGAAAATCCCTTCCCCACTACACTTGTTGACGAAAGTGTAAGGATCTAGGTTTCGCCGCCATTTGCATCCGAGAGCGAGATTACAATAGGTAGCGCCACCCTCTCCCGTTCGTACTGCCACCTTTTCAAAGGCTGAGTGACTTGCTTGAGAAATGCTTGAAGTTATAGCCTCAAATAATTTAATACTGCCCTCTAGAGGCAGGATAATAGCATTAAATTTGTTCCTTCTGGTGAAGTTTTATCGTATTTTTATCTCCCTAAATTTAAAAGCCCAACTTTTTGAAAACCCACAAAAGGGTAACTAACATACTTTCCAAAAGTTACATCAGTCTCAGATTTCACTGGGAAATATCACGTGGTGCTGAAGAAATTTAATAAAGCTCGCTAGATTAATATTTCTCCTAAAATTAATCTTGCAGTGAATTCTGAACCAGTAGCCACGTGGCAGTCTATACACTGGAGGGCCCTAATTGTATGGCTTTTTTGTGGAATTCTGAAAAAATGTTAACCTAATTCCACTAACACGCCCACTCAAAAAAAACCCTCTTCATTTAAAAGAAGAGTTTAGAAATGAGATATATTTTTTTTCACTTAAGGCAGAAGTAAAGCATAAAACCAAAAACACTCTCTAACGTATGAGTAAAAGACAGTTTGCTGAATATATGTGTTGGTGAGGAACAGGGATAAATATTGTTTTAGAACAGAATACTTGATAGACTTTTTGGGTGAATAGGCTAAGCAAAGAAGAGTGAGTTGGATTTACCATAATAACAGGAATATGTTCAGAGAGGATATCCACATGTTTGGGATTTATGTGAGGAAAAACATCCAAATAACACAAAAACCCACTGAACTTTGAAAACTAAACACTTTCAAGAGCTGTTATAAATCCTCTGACCTCTGAGGGCTAGAAGATGGTCATGAAATTCTTATTTTAAAAGAAAAATGCCACATTCTTTCAATAGATCTGAAAGAAGACATTCCAGGTATTCACTCCCGCATCAGGAAATGCAGGGAAATATCCACTGTCTTGCCTATTGGCCACTAGAAGGCTATTTGGAATAAAACATAGGATCTGTGGACTCCAATAAGGAAAATTTTTTGAAATGCTTATATTGAGTATGTTGGCTCTTAGCAATATGTAGTGATAAATTATTAAACTTATTATGTAGCAAATTTAAAGAAAGGAAAATGACCTCACAATTATCTGTAAAATAAATTACTCATTTTTCCATCTTGTTTGGAATCAATGATCTACTTTCATAGCTTAGAAAACTGTAATTTTACTAAATCAGTACATATGTACAGATTGGAGAATAATTATGAAAACAAGCTCTCAAAGTCAAACTTTGTCAAATGCAAGAAATTTGTGCTAAATATAGGTATATAGGGAGGAAAATATATCTGTCTCTATAAAATACATTCATATTTATAAATGGGTCACATAACCAACATGATGTAAAATTTAACATTAGAGAAATTTAAATAATTTTACAATAGGTAATGAACAATGTTTTTAATCAAAAATACAAAGTTGCTGAAGTAATTGAATGAAAATTTGGGAAAAAAGTAAATTTATCTGCAGAATTGCTTTGAGTTTTGGTTTAAATATTGAATCTATGGAGAAACATGCAGGCAATACAAAATACACATGTTGAAAGTATAATTAAAGTTCATGCTTTTACATTTTTCTTCTTCCTTCCTAGATTTTCTTTGTTAGCCATTAAGTAGTTGGGAAAGTTCTAACAATACTGGAGCAGAGAAAAAGGTAAAATTGTTGATAGAAGTTGGCTTAGACATAGCTACAGCATATAATTTATTTCACTTATGACTATTACTTATCTACTTACTGCAGCATGACACACTATAAATAAAAGCAAACACAGGAGCAAAAGAACATTTATAAGTCTATGCATTTATATTTCCATGTAAATAAATTAATATCTAAAATAGACTGGAAAATTTTTGCTAATGCTCTAGAAATGTAATGAAGAAACGTGCACTTGACTGTGATGATAGAAAGAATAGGGTACTAGATAGGTGTGTACTGTTAATATGCACAAACAATGTACAAAGTGTCTCAGAGCAGGAGAAAACAGACAGAATTGGGGTGCGTACCCCTTATTGAACATTTTAATATATCTCAGCATCTTCTTAAAGGGATGATGAATACCTACATCAAGGAAGTCTAATTTTCCAATATAATTCCTAACACTCAACAATGAAAAGATTCTGGAGTGAAACAATCAAACAATCCTTCCATCTAAATGGGATGATATATTTCAGCAGTCAACCAAGAAAAGCTAATTTGAAACTTGAAATATACTCCCGCTTACACATACTGAAGAAAATAAAGACAGAGATTATCGAGAACGATGTGTTTGAGGCTGCAGTGCTTGGGGCTGATGCATTTTTTTTTTTTTTGAATTTTCATTGATCCTGTCATTGAAAGAAAGACACATATGATGACATTTCAAAATTAAAGTGTCGGAAATAAGCACTAAGACAAGGTGTTACTTCTGGCATTTTGTTTCAGATATTGCAAACATACTCTTCCAAGTTTAAATAACATACAAGTGATTTTCTAATTTAAAACATAGAAGAATTAAGTTTGTTTGCTTTTAGGCATTCAGTATTTTGTCTGCTACGTTCTTTTTCAAAATTAGTCTACTCTTATGATCTTAGTTTGAATTTATCTCTCTGTGTTCTAGTTACTAAATAAATGAGAGTATTCAATCAAATGAATAAGTAGCATGTAATATTTTTAAAGGCAAGGTGATTGGCATATTTTATTTTATTAAATTTTGAAATATGCCATTAGAGAAGATAATATTTTGAACCTTTAGCATGGCTAAAAACTTACTAAATTTTGTTTGCTCTGAATTAGTGCAGTCAGTTTGAAACTTTGTACAATGCACATTAAATAAAATGAAATTTACTGGTTTTTGTTTAAAAAACTGGAAAAATTTCAGGATAAGATTTTTATGAAAGCAAAAATCACTCAATGAAAAAACCTACAATTAAATTCATGAAATGTTGATAATTTTACTTCTTAGAGAAACAATGATGTACTTATAATGCTTGTAGTTACTGAAACCTATAGAAGACAATCATTATTAATCTGCCTCAAATTCACTGATGCTTTATTTGAGCACAGACACTCATCATACAGGTAGCTGTTTGGTATGAGTTTACTCTAAAGCAAGTCTACATCGCCACAGACAGTCAAAGGTCTGATTTGTGGTCCAGCAATTTATATTTTAAAAAACAACTTGAGGTGGCCTTGTTACAAAATTCTGAAGTTTCATTTGAAAAATACTGTATTTCTTTCCCTAGTTGCCTAAAAACACAGGGTTTAAATCAGTATTTCCCAACCTACCATTCTACTTTGTCATTAATGCACACTCTTCTCCAAATATTGCAAGCTAGTAAGCTCTCTTCCAGTCTAAGGTCCTCCATAATTTTTCTTTTATTGAAAGAAATAGTGTGAGCTTAATTTGTAAACTTTTTGTTTCCCTCTGTTTTCTTCTCCTCCCTAACTATTGCTAAAGGTGAAGAGTGTCTTGCTTACGAACCCCTGAACTCAAGTTCAAATACCGAATCTGCCACTTGTCCTGGGGAAAGATTTCTTGAATACTGTGAATCTCAGAGTTGTTCTGCATATCAAATGTTACTGTTACACTGTGAAAATTTATCTCCTGATTTAATTGCAAATATTGTTGTGTGATGGTATATTAGAGATTTGCAGAGAGACAGAATCAATAAGATATAGATAGATAGATGATAGATGGACAGATGGACAAATACTGATACAGGAAAGAAGCTATATTAAAGAATGAGCCAATGTGATTATAAAACACGCAGAACCCTTTGCCAGTCAGATACAACTTTGAGAGCTATACTCTAAATGTTTCAGATTCTCCTTTGTCAGTTTTTCCTTCTCCATTTCCATTGTAAACGAGTGGCCCAATTAACTCTTCATAGCAGGAACAACTCTAGACTCCTTGTTTTTACTTTCTTCCTGTGACATCTGGTGTTGTCTGGGGAAATACACCCAGCAGAATATCTGTATAGAAACAAAGATCAATTTTAAGGAATTAATGCATCGTGGCAGGTTCAGCCTCTTCTGGGTAAGCCAGCAGGCTGCAGACCCAGAGTGGAGTGCAGTACGACTCCGAAGGTGATTTTCTGGTAGCGTTCCCTCTTCATCCAGGGAGGAAAGCCTTTTTCTTTCAAAGCCCTCTGGTGAACAGGGCCCATGCACACTGTTCAAAAGATGCTTTTACTCAATTCATGGGTTAAAGGTTTAGTGTCACCTGAAATATACTTGGGGAAAAAAAAAAAAAAACATCATGTAGTTCCTAAACAAATACTTACATATTTTAATCATCACAATTCCTCACCATAAATTGATTCTCATTCCTTATATATTTTACCTCTCACTATCCAATCTTTTCTTTCACTCCCACCCATTGCTGACTTATGCCCAGGCTATGCTCTCCAGTCTTGACTATTGCAATACTCTTAAAAATTTCAACTCAGTCTTTTTCCTCCAACTCTGTTCTCCTCCTGAATTGAATTGACCAGTAGAATACTCCTTCTAGAGTACTTTAAAGACAGTCCTCAACCTAGGATAGAATTGTTTCCAATAAATATTTTGAATGGAACATAAATAGAAAATTTCGTACTGACCTCAACAAGATCCCAGCTTAGCTTAGCCTACCTCATACGTGCTAAGGATGCTCGCATCAGCCCAGTCAAGCTAAATCAGCTAGCAGAAGCCATATTTCACAGTCTAGCCCTGAGTATCTCATGTACCAACAAGTTTCCCCATGAATGTGGAGACACTATGGTGTATGGGCAGCTTCCACACATCGTAAAGTCCAGAATCACAAGTCGAACCATCAAAACTTGAGGATCACCGGAGCACGGGTTATGTTTTACCAAGTTGGGACATACCTTCCTTTACCTGTTGAATAGCATGATCATAGAAGTATGACATAGATTCCTCATGATTTGACTCCTGAACTTCACCAGCTCTTCCTCACATGGCTCCTTTGCACTCCCAGTGCTCCAGACATCTTGAGTAATCTGTCATGAGCTGTTCGTGTTCCCACACATTTGCAAACACAACCCCCTCCATTGATACTACTTATATTTTGTCCGGTCTTTCTTGGCACAGTCAGACCTTATTTATGTGTTTAGACTCAGCAGAATAACAGTTTCCAAGGAGTTACAAGGCTCAGATAGCAACAGCCTCCTTGTATCATTGGAGGGAACTGTGTTCTGGAATCACTTGAGTTAATACATGAAAAATTCTTACAAGAGAAGAGCACATATAGCAAGTGCTTTGATATGATTATATGATGTTATTTTAAATGACAAACATTGAGCATTTTCATGATGTGCAATAACATATTTTTGACATAAATGATATTGTGGAATGCTTGATTTAAGCAAGTTAATGTGAGTTATCTAGCATATTTATCTTTTTCATCGTGAGAGTATTTAAATCCTATCCTCTTAGCATATTTCAATATGGAACATGTCATCATTAACTAGTCTATCAAAATTCACAACAAATCTCTGGAAGTTCTGTTCCTCCTGCTTAACTAGAACTTTGTCTTCATTGTCCAATATCCTCCCAACTCCTCATTCCTTCACACACGTCGTTAACTGCTACTTCTCTCTATTTCTGAGAGTTTCACCTTTTCACACTCCACATATAAGTGAGTCCATGTAGTATTTGTCGTTTTGTGAGTAGCTTAAGATCTTAACATAATGACCTGTCACTTTGGTCACATTACTAAAATGAAAGGATTTCCTTCTTAAGACTCAAGAGTAGTCTTCTTTATATATATTTATGCCAGAATTTCTTTATCCATTCAGCTGATGTTCAATGCAGATTGCTTGTATATCTTGGCTATTCTGAATAGTATAGCAATGAACATAAAAGTACAGATATATCTTCAACTTACTGATTTTGTACCTTTTGGATATATACTCGGAAGTGAGTTAATTATGGATGCTGGATATTTTTATCTACTTTAAAAAATTCAGTTAAGCTGCATTGTTAACCTGATTGGCTTAACTTCTGCCTAGGTTACTAGCAAAGCACACTTCTGAGTGTGTCTTGGTGGATCACAGAGACCTGACCCTGGGTCTGTATCTGGTCTCACCCCTTCTTCTTTGACACTGTCCCCTGCTCTGCTTCCCTGACACTGTGAACTAAGTCATTACACTCTGTCCTGCTCTTCTCCTATGATGCTTCTGCTGTGGAGTCAGCCTAACACTGAACCCTCTGAAACCACAAGCCACAGAAAACTTCTGCCTTAAACCTTTCCAAATGATAAGAAAACACTATTACTAACAATATTATCAGAATTAATGAAACGTAAGTAAAATGATCCCTATCTTTTCTCTAAAAATTTAGGCAAATTGAATATCAAATTATTTAAACAGTTAAATTCATACAATTCTTTTCCTTCTAATTTCTAACATCACAATTTATAGGAATCTTTTATAGTGTGTCAATCTTTTCCTCATGTAAATCTCCTATAAAAAGAAAATTCTTCAAATGACTAAATTTCATCTATTTGTACTTCTCTCAAATTTACTTGTGAATGATTATGACAGTAAGTCTCCTTAAAAATAAAAACAAATTAAAAGAATAAAATAGAATTAACCATGCATTTGTATTTTGGTGATTATAAAACCTAGACATTTATAATTTATTTACAAATGATTAATTTTGAAAATTTAAATAAAGTGCAAAACTGCACTTGTATTTTCCTTAAAATTATGACAGTACCATAAATATATTTTGCAAATAAGAGTCTTTTCAATGACTCTCAATTCTGTCTATGCACACGAATTATCTGGAGAGTTTTTAAAGTCATTTATACTTTGATCTTATTTTGAGGTTCTTGTTTATTTTCTGATTAGAAATTAAATGAGATACTTTTAATACCTTGGATTACTTTAATATGTGTGGTCATGATTGAGAACTAATAGCATTAGTTGTATTTCTTTATACAGAAGAGTAGGCAGTTAGGGGACAGTAGTTAAAGGATGATTTGTAGACATTTGTTGTCCTCATACATATTCTTAGAAATACATTATTTATCTTCAAAATTTTTCTCTTCATTATAAAAAATCCTCAAACTGATACTAGAAAATTGGATCTCATAATATATAAAACAGACTATTCACTGTCACAAATTGGAACTCTTTCTGGGGAAGTAAGATTGATTCAACATGTGCAAATCCAAAAGGTAATACATTGTTATCAATAGAATGAAGTGAAAGAACATATAATCATCTTAATAGATGCAGAAGAGGCATTTGATGGAAATCAACACCTCTTCATGATGAAAAAACACTGCACAAATTATGCATAAAAGAAACATACTTCAATGTAATAAATAAAATATATAAAAACCTAACCATTAACATCATACTGAATGGGAGGGGAAGCTGAAAGCTTTCTTAAGATCTAGAAAAACCAAGGCTACCTACTTTCATCACTTGTGTCCAACAGAGTGCTGGAAATCCTCATCAGAATAATTAGGAAGGAGAATGAAATAAAGAGCATCCAAAAAGAAGAAGTAATATTGTCACTGTTCACAGATGGCATATTGTATATAGAACACCCCAGAGAGGCCAGCAAGTAACAATTACAACTAAAAATAAACTCAGCAAAGTTGAAAAATATAAAATCAACATACAAAAAGAAGGAACATTCCTACATGCCAATAACAAAACACAGAAATAGAATTCAAAAAAGTATTCCATTTGGAATGACTACCAAAACCCCAAGAATATACGAAACCAGAAAGTAAAAGATTTTTATAATAAAACATTGTATAAGATGTAGAAAAAACACAAAAATGTAACTTACCCTTGCACATGGACTGGAAGAGTCAACTATATTGAAATGTCCATACACCCAAAGGAAATCTTCAGGTTCACTATAATTTCTATGGCATTCTTTTAAGAACCAGAAAAACAATTTAAAAATTTGTACAGAACCACAAAAAAACCTTGAATAGCCAATGCCGTCAAAACAAAAAGTAAAGTATAAAGCATTACAATACTAACTTTAAAATGTACTACAGAACAATAGTAATAAAAGAAGAATGATATTTGCATAAAATTAGATAAGTAGAACTTTCTTAAAAATAGAATAAGCAACACAAAAGTAAACCCAGACCTCTATAGTCAGCTGATTTTCAATACTAATGCTTAGAACATGCATTGAAGAAAGAACAGTCTTGTCAATAAATGATCCCAGAAATATGAATATTCACATGGAGAAGAACAAAACTAAAGCTCTATCTCTCATGATCTTAAAAAACATCAAAATAGATGTTAAAGACTCATTAAAAATGTTAAGGTCTTCTAAATAAGGAAACATAACACTTGCAAATAGGAATTGTTGCACAACTTCATTTTCTATTTGTACACCTTTTATTTCTTTTTATTCTTATTTTTTCTGACTAAAACAACTACTGCCCTGAAGAACAGGATGATACTGGAAACCTTTGTCGTGAGACCAAGTGTGCCTCATTCAGTATCATATTGTATGAGCTTATCATATTTGACTTTTAACACAACAAGGTATGATACACTACTATATTTTTGTCATGCACAGATGTTCAGTTCTATCATGAGCTTTTCTCCATCTATTGAGATAATCATGTGACATTTGATTCCATTATATGATATATGACATTTATCAATTTGTATATGTTCAACCATCCTTGCAATCTTGGGGTGAAACCAATTTGATCATGGTATATTATTTTTTACCATGTGGTTCAAATTTGTTTTCCAGAATTTTTGCATCAAAGATATTTGTCTATAGTTTTCCTTTTCTGTTGTGTCTTTCTTCATTCTTTGCTAACAAAATTCCACAAAAAGGTATGACACAAAATCAACATACTAAAAAGCACTTTTTCTATACACCAATGTGGAACTTGCTGAAAAAGAAATCAAGAAAACAATTCCATTCACAAAATTTCAAAAAGTACTTAGGGCTAAACGTACCCCAAGAGGTAAAGACCATTCCAGTATTATTCTACAACACTGAAGAAAAAAATAGGAAAAAACACACTAGAAGATGGGAAGAATGCAAATGTTCAGGTGTTGATAGATTTAATATTTCTACAATACCATATTACCAAAAGTGATCTGTAGATTCGATACAATTTGCATGAAAATGCTAATGATATTTCTCATACAACTATAAAGAAATATCCTAAATTTCATATGGAAACACAAGACATCCAGAACAGTTAACATCACATTGAATAAAATGAGAAATACTGGAGGATTACAATATCTTGTCTCAAATTATACTACAAAGTCATGGTATCTAAAACAGTATGGTACTAGCATAAAAACTGACACATAGACCAGTGGAGTAGAGCAAAGTACATACAAACCTAGACACTAGAGCCAACTGATTCTTGGCAAAGAGGGCAGAAATGTATGTTGGAGAAAAGATAATGTCTTTAATAAGCAGTACAAGAAAAGGGGACACTCAGATGTAGAAGACTGAACCTATCTCCCTTCTCTCTTGGTACAAAAGAATAATTCAAAATGGATTGAAGACCTAGGTATGAGAACTAAAACTGTGTAACTTCTAAAAGAGAATATAGAGGAAACACTTAAAGTTACACACACAAGCAAGGACATCTTAAACACCACACTAAGAGAAGTCAGAAATAACAATAAGTGACAAATGAAAATACATATCTATTTAAAAATTTTCTGTACAGCAAAAGAAACAACTAACAGTAGAAATAATAGAGAAATTCTTTCCAGGTACTTTGCTGGTAGAGGATTAATATACAAAATATATAATTTTTAAACTTAATATTAAGAAAAACCTTTTGCATTCCCACCTCACTGCCACAGGTTCTGTCAGAAGTGAATTATTTGCCACATTTGTTTTCAGCCTGATTTGGACTGATGCTTTTCTAGCCCTCTAGCCCTCTCTTTCAGAATCGGAAAGCTTACCCGATGGACTTTGGTATCATGTAACTTGCTTTTGATTGCTACAGGACTCATTCCTAAGAGTTTGCCCAAAATGTCAAAGGAGATTTTGGACTTGGATCTGAGAAATGCTAAGACTTGAAGAGAAGGGGTTAGTAGATTTTGAGTCATATGCATGATGGTTGTAACATGTAAGGGAGAATTATGAACTGGTTATTGTCTACTTGAGGCACAAATATGGCTTAAGGAGATGGGTTTGGATGTCATTATGATAGGGGAAGGAACGTGACAGTCAAGCTGGTTGGTCAACTTAAATGGCCTGAGGGCCATCTGGGCACTAGTAAATGGTGATTTGGACTGGGTCACAAGGGCATGACCTTGGGGACAACACCAGTGCCTGCCCCTTCCTGTTTGGCAGTGTCACTTGGGCTGCTTCCTCTGCCATGAGAACAGTGGCATTCCTCCACCACAACCTTCTGCCACAACACCTCTGCTTTGGACTTGGCTGAAAACAGCTGAACAAACCAAAACTTATGCACAAAAGGAAGTACATTCTCATTTTAGTTGTGTGTTTCACGTATTTGTTCCCAAGAATGGAGCAATGATTGATACTCGACCTACAAAGTCATAAATGCATTAAGAAAATATGGTATATAAGCAAATGAGGTACTATTCAGTTGTAAAAGGAACAGCATTATTTGTCAGAAAATAGAATTAGAGATAATTATGTTAGATGAAATAAAAAGATTCAGAAAGTCAAATACTGAATGTTTTATCTTATTTGTGGAAAGAAAGAAAAGAAACAGAAAGATGACATGAAAGTAGAAAATGACCACAGGAGAAGAGAACCGGGAAGTGGGAGAGAAGGGTGAGGAATAAAGGGCAGATGAAAATGACCAAAGTCCACTAAACGTATGAACAGAAAGAAGGCAGAGAAAAAGAACACATTTAAAAATTCTCTATTTAAATGAGGTTTTTGACTTAGTGGAGAAAAAAGTGATCTGAAATCTGTTCTTCTATGTAAATAACAAGGACACTTCCAAAAACTGTCAAAATCATTTTTTTCAGAATTCTAGAAGTTATCCAAAAGCCTACAAAGTCTATGGGGTATTTTTTTTTTCAAGAAATATGACAAATCCCACGAAGAGTGTCTCACAGAATCTTATGTGGCCTTTAATGGTTATGAAAAATGGCCGCACAGCAGTCTTCTAAAAGGGCAAGCCAGGTTTGGAGCCCCTCAGAGAGACATTCTAGAGAATTCTCCAATTCCATGGCTAGCTGTTAGAACCCCGGTTATAAAGCTTGCTATCTGCCTCCATTCACACTGTGGGAAAAGCCATTTCTCAGAGCATTTTGGAAAGAATCAATGCCAATTCCAACATCACAACTGCCTGAGGGCGAGGCTCCAGGTGAAACACTCCAGAGCTGTCTAGAAAATCTAATGACAGACTTGGAAAGGAAGTGCTCATCGTTCAGAATTCGTCTGATGAGTCTGGGGTGCTGTGGACCTGCGCAAGGCTTGGGCAAGGCTGGGAAATGTTAGAAATGTGCATAAGCGACCCACAGGCTCTGCATTAATGGGGAAGGTACAGTTGTGCATTACTAGGGCACTGGAGATACTCGCTGACAAGCTCTCGCTCTCTCTCTCTCGCTCTCTCTCTCTCCCCCTCTCTCTCTCTCTCACTCACACACACACACAAAAATAAACATGCACACTCATGTGTTTTATCAAGAATAGAGGTGATATTGGTTCAAGAGTGAACTTATAATCTGTGTTCTATTCACTGACCAAAAGCAAACTGAAGAGGAACTTCAGTTCTACAAGCTACAGAATCGACTTATTTTGCAGAATTAGTACAAGAAAATAACTTTTGTAAAAAGCATAACAACTATAACAATGACAAAAAAGCAAAGAAAGGTTGAGTCTAATAAAGTATCACATCCATTTCAAATGTCAAATTTTTTAATTAAAAAATGAGAAAGATGAAGAAATAGAAAAGACTAGACAATGTATATTGGACTGTATATGTATATTGTACTCCATAGAAACTACCTGGAGAAAACCAGGTATCTGACTTAAAAATCAAATATGGTCAATTTGCCATTACAAATATGCTCAAAGATCTAAGAAAAAAAATTTTAAAGTAAAATATGAGAAAAATGTATTAGGAATCAACATCAATAAAGACAGGGAAGTTATTTTTAAAGAGCAAAAAGGAAAGTCTGAACTCTGTTAAGTACAATAGATGAAATTTTAAATTTCACTTGGAGGTCTCAGGAGTAGTTTCGAGTAAGCAGAATAAAGGATTACTGAACTTGAGGAGAGGTCAGCAGAGATTTCCTAGTGCGAAGAGAGAAAAGGGAAAAAAAAAAGTAAGGGAAAGGAATAGAGCCTTAGAAGCTGATGGGGAATAATCAGGTGCACCCCAATCAGGTTAGTGGAAGTTCTAGGAGGACATGAGAAAGAAAGTGATGCAAAATAAATATCTGAAATAGCAATAGACAAAAAAATATTGATTTTGATTTCTGGAGAACTTTTTACCTGCAAAAAGTTCAATGAAGGGCCGGGGATTTAGCTCAATGGTTCCGGCACCTGTCTTGCAAGTGCAAGGACCCGGGTTCAATCCCCGGTAACCACGTACCTATACTGGGCGTGGAGACCCACACCCAGCAGCAACCATTACCACATACCACAGTGCCGGGCGTGGTGGCTCACGCCTGTAATCCCAGCACTCGGGAGGCAGAGGCAGGAGGATTGCTGTGATGAGTTTGAGGCTGAGCTCAGGGCCAGCCTGAACCACAAAGCGAGACCCTGTCTCCAAAAACCTAAAAAAAAAAAAAAAAAAAAAGTGAAAAAGTGAAAGGAGAAAAAAAGCAGTAACTAATCATGTTTGAGGGATTTATATTAGATTATAAGCTGGTTTCTCCTAAGAATCATGTACAGACTAGAGAATGGTGAATACTACTGAACACAGTCTAAAAAGCACACGGAACACTGTCCCAGACAGAGGCTAAGTTACACTGGACAGGAAGCTTCAGTAAGTTGAAAATGAGTGAAATCTTGCTAAATGTATTCTGTAGCCAAAATTGAATAGAGTCATAAAAGAATGAAGGTGGGAAATTCACAAGAACTATGAAAATCAAACAATAACAATAAACATAAACAATCATTCAAAATAGCTATTTTTTATAAAAGAAAATTCCAAAAAAATTCAAAAGTACTTCAGGAAGAGTAACAAAAAGTAACATAAATAAATTTGTAGAACAAAGCTAAAGTAGAATCCAGTGAAATAGTTGTACCTATAAAAACTCATATTATAAAAGAAGAAAGTTATCAAGTCTAGTAAGCTAGGCATCTACCTTATAATACGAGAAAAAGAAGATAAAAGTAAAATCAAAGTAAGAAAATCATAAAGAAGGTAATATGAAGATTTGAGAAAATGAAAACGTGAATAGCAAAATAAAAAAAATTTAAATTTTGTCTTCTGAAGAGTTCAATAAAATTGACAAACTTCCTTTGGAGAATCCTCAAAAAGCTAGGATTGATGGTCCCATTTGACCCAGCCATTGCCCTGCTAGGTATATACACAAAAGAATTAAAAGACTCATATCACAGTGACATATGTGCACCCATGTTTATAGCAGCCCAATTTGTGATTGCTACATCTTGGAAACAACCCAAGTGTCCATCAACTGGAGACTGGATAAAAAAGCT
>PVIR01021291.1:0-29568 GCA_004026965.1 Petromus typicus
TTGCCCTCGCTGGCACTTCACCTCTTACAGTAAATCACATGCTTTGTTCCCATCTATTGGACCCTGTAAAACTCCTGCAAGTTACAGAGCTGAAATACAACTCAAATTCCAGGGCAGAAGCCCATCTACAACTAAAAACCTGCCTAGCAGAAGGATTGCCAAACCTGGTCTATGGCTATTACTAGAAACAACGTAACTCAAGGTCGGCTGTGATCACCTTGCTGAGGCTCTCCTCACCCCTCTGGTTCACGTCCCCTCCCCCACAGTGGCCAATGCCCCATTTTAGGTAACGCAGACAGAACGAAGCTCCCCGTTAGCCTCCCTGCGTGGTGTGAGCACCTGCCCACCTGCCCTGCTCTGCCTGCTCACATCCCCTGCCTCCACCTCACTTGGTCACTCAGTTTGAACACCCTGCTCCTCCCTCCTTCAGCACTGTGCACCCCAAGTTCCTTTTGCCTGGAACGCTCTTCCTGGGCTTTGCCGTTTGTTGAGTTCTGGTTATCTCTCAAGATCTTTCTGGAAAGCCACTCCTTCCACAAAGGCTCTGTGGACTGTCCCCGAACCCTTTTCTCAGAGGGCCACACTGCGCTTAAGGGTTTTCTACCCGTAATGGGCACCGCCCATTCCTAAATGCCGATGCAGCCTTTTAACATCAGCCACGTCTCGGAACAGGACCTAAAAGCGACCCACCCCACAGCATTTAATGCCAGCCTGGCCCATCCTGAGCCCAGCTCACCTCTTCCCCTGTGACTCACCCCTCCTCACCCCCACAGCCTACTCAACTGGTGCTTCTATCAGCTCAGTACAACGCTCGCTCCCTCACCACACTATAAAATCCACACAGAGCAGGAGCCACGGCTCACTTTCAGATTTTAGCAAAACACTTTGCCAAATGTAGAGGCTGGATGTATTAAATAAGCACACAAGCCTGCGACATTTGTGGGTATGGCTTGGAGGAGGAGCTGGTGGTGGAAGCCTTAGACAGCAAAGATATTTTAGGCAACCTCAATGTACCATTCTGTCTCCACTGGAAGATGAAATTACTCAAGTCTTTTTGGGTCCATTCTCCAGGACTCTCTGACCAGAAACACAAAAGTGAGAGGAGAAGACCCAAGACAACGACAACATGATCAGCTCAAAGCAAAGGTGGTGGCTTACATGATGACACGAGGCACTGTATGCCTCGTGTCATGGTGTGTCGTCAGAGGTCTCAAAACTCAGCAGCTTTAATTGTATAATGACATAACAGTGATTTTAGAACATAGAGAAATATCCAGATGATACCAGCAACTGCTTCTTGGCTGTAAAATTAAAGCCACTTGTACTGCTGTGGCTATTCCCATATTTTTGTCTAAAAGTGAATCAGCTGTCCTCTCCAGAAAATACATGGACACTGACTTAAAAAACAGAAATGATACCTTAATGCTGCAACATGCTTTACCTCGAGAATCCCAGTCGATATGTGTAATGTAGCTGGAAGCTCCTTTGCAGATCCCAACCCTCTTGCTGGTAAGGACATTGTAAATATCCACAAAGTTATCATGGGAAGCCACGGCGAGATACTTCCCTGTATCTGTAAAGAAAAGCATGCTGTCAACACTACAGCCCTTCAGGTGGGTATTTCATAAACTTAGTATTTTAAAGTACGGTAAAGGACAAAGGAACACTTTAAATAGTCAATTCTTGTAATTTTTAGGAGTTCCACGGGTGTGCTATTTTCAAAAATAGGTACTGTCATTGTCACCTTTTGAAAATTTAATATCTGAAATCATTTCTTTTCTGTGATGGAAAGAGACCATGTCTTCAACAGTGTCGGCGTTCACCACCAGGAAGCTCCCATCATTCAAGCCGACCGCTAAGGCTTTCCCGTCCGGGGAGAAGGCACAGCATCTTCCACCTACAGGAGCCACAGAAGACACTTGTCAGCCGCTGCATTGTCACACAAACCCAGGGGAGAAACCCAAGTCTGCGTGCATTTGTTGGGCAAGGTCACGTGACCGGGCTTCCTCTGTGACTGAAAAGTAAAATCTCAGAATGTAAGAATCCTCCCCACATCCAAGGACAAGAATCACAGCATCAAAAACACATTTTCAATTCTTATAAGTTTTATCCATTCATTTTCCAGCATCTGAATTTTACAAGTTTTCAAAAGACAAGTGGGGTGAGCATCAAAAAGTGCAGAAAATACATCCTGTACCTGGCTTCTAAGCAAAGAAGACAAATTTCAGAATTGGAGTTCTAGAACTTTTAGATACTTTTTTGTTTATGTTTTTTGAGACAGGGTCTCATTTTTGTAGATCAGGCTGCCCCTGAGCTCACTATGTAGCCCAGGCAAGCCTCGAGCTCACAGCAATCCTCCTGCCTCTGCCTCCAGGGTGCTGGGATTACAGGTGTGAGCCACCATACCTAGCCAGATACTATTTTTTTAATCTCATGTTTTACATACAAACTTGTTTTACCCAAAAAGCTTCATTAGTCTAATTTCAGCCACTCCAACTCTGCTCAGTGGATTGGGGCACTTGATTCTAGAGGTCAAGGATTTCGGGTCTGTCGCCTTCAGAATGAGAAGAAAGGAGTATGACAGTTCTCCGAGGGGTCTCTAAAATCAACCACTGCTAGATGGTGAGGGGAACCAGCAGTGCCTTCTGCTGCTTTGTAGGAGCACAAGGAGCCCTCTCTGAAGGAAGAGCATGGACTTTGGGGCGCATGTTTAATTGGAAGCTGAAGGAAGCACTCACCTGTCTCCACCTCTGTTTTTTAACTTCACCAAGACAACACTCAATCACACAACTCACCCACTAAAGTGTATCATCCAGTAGTTGTGACCAGAGTTGCATGCCCATCATCACAGTCCCTATGAGAATAATGTCACCACAGCCCCATGAGTGTTGTCAGCATGGCGAGGGAGGCAGCAGCCACCTGGCCCCGTGCTGACCACCTCAGAGGGAACTTCGGCACAGACGCTGCCTGCCGCACCTCGCAGCATGCTGAAATCAGGCAGTGTTTGTACCAACGACCTCGAGGTGGCTCTTTCAAAGGGTAAACAGGAGACATGGTCATAACCGTACTGGGATCCACAGGATAATCACAACAGAACATCATCCATCTAAGGTAGGTCAACAGTCGTTTACTGAACTGATTTTTAACTTAGGGAATAAAGGCCATTGTCACTCAAATCAGGACCAAGTCCGTCCTCTTCCTTCAGAAATCTCTCCCTGTGCTCTCACAAAAGCAGCAGAAAACATTGCTTGTTCCACCTCGCCATCCAGCAGTGGTTCATTTCATTTCCACTGAGGACAAGCAGATAGCTTTGGAGTCAGACTTGGGTTGGAATCCAGGCTCCACCAACCACAAAGCCTAGAGTGTCAGAGTAAAGGAGAGGCACCACGACAGAGGGAGACAGCATCAGGCAGTGTCCACAGGGGCAACCTGGCTATGAATTCGGCTCATACTTCCTCAGTGTATGATCTTGGACGAACTGCTTAAGCATCCCATACCTCAGTTTCCTGCGAGTGGTAGTGAAAAGGCCTTTCTCACTCGATTTCTGCGCTAAGCGTGAAATGCCAGCACGCTGTTGGTTCCACGGTATCATCATGTTACAGCTGCCTCAGCAGTTCCCCCAGAAAATACCCTCCCAACTGTTCGTGAATCCACTCAGTACTGATGCTGCAGACCCAGCCCCCAATCTGATCTCTTCTTGCCTTAAGAACTTTTATGAACCATTGATTCTCGGTTCTCACGTCCCCCACGACTGAGGAGTCCCAGGCGCCAGGTTTCCTCAGCTCCTGCGGCACCCTGTCTGTGCAGGAGAGCTTCAGGCCACCCTTCCCACTCGCTTTTCACCCTTCTCCACCTGCCCTGTGCCTAAAGCTGGCCTGGGCACAAGTACCAGGGGCTTGTCTCCAGCTTCCAGTTACATATGGCAGGGGAAAAGCAAGGTGCAGACGGGAAGAACCGAGAGCAGCGAGGCTCAGGTTCTTGTGCAACCAGCTGCTGTTGGAGGCTCACTCTGGGCCGGGGGTGGGTTTGCGGGAGGGGTGGGGTGCAGGTCTAGAGGATGCAGGCCTCCAGGCGGAGGTCACAGCTCCTCGGGGCAGCCACCTTACTGAGATCCCACTTTCACGGTCCAGCAACTGCTCCCGCCTGCTTCCTGCCTCTTGAGGCCCAGGCTGTAATGAAACGTGTACTATCAGCGGCATAGTGCTGCACTACCCTGCTCACTGCTTTACACCCTACTCCTCTCTTTATAAAGAGCTCCATTTTTAGACTCTTCTCAAATTACCTAATCTGAATGGTCCACCTGTTGCTGGGACTCCATTTAAATCCTGTCCGTCTCTGACACTAGAGAAGAGACGACGGTTCATCTTGGGATTTCCTGGTGCACGACACAGAAGCTCTCAAATGTCTGCTCCATTTCTACCACCTAGTGGACTTCTTAGTTCTAGGGCACCCATGTTTGATCCATGTTTATTATGATATTCTTTTTCTATTATAACTGATCTTTATTTTTCAGTAACAAGTGCAAGAGATCGTTAGTCATAAAGATAAAAAGCATTCTTTACCATCTGAAGTGTTTCAATGGCCTCCCACAGTTCTCCATGAAAAGAGGAAGGACATATTGCCCCCAGGTGGCAAATGTCTGTGCAGTGCAAGAAAAAGAAAGTGTACAATAGACCTAAGGCACCACCAAACGAGGCGTCTTTCTGGAACAACTTCACCTACACCTAGTTTTAATCATACAGTAAACTCTGACTTCTCACTGTCTGCCATATTTTGGTGGCATATAACAGGTGCTCTCAGTAAACATCAATTAGGGGAATGAACGAATCTAACACACTCTGTTGTTTGTTAGTGCTTTTACAGATCTGTAGGGTGATGTTATATACCTTTTTTGAGTTTCCGTACAGCCAGCATTCGGTGCTGGGAAGATAATTCCCAGATTCGAAGTGTTTTATCGTCACTCACGGTCGCACAGATGGGCAGGAGAGGGTGTGCTGCCAGGCCCCAGACTTCTCCCTCCATGTGTCCCTGGGAAGAAAAGGCAAGGTAAGCTCAGCGCATACAGAAAGAGAAGTCCTTTTCAATACTGTGCTGTGTATCATCCCAAATGTCCCAGATCCCAGCCCTGGTTCAAATACAAATTAAAACTGCGAGGGCTAGGGATTTAGCTCAGTAGTTCTGGCATCTGCCTAGCAAGTGCAAGGTCCCACGTTTGAACTCTAGGGCCACATACTACAATGCCAGGTGTGACGCTTTGAGTGAGTTCAGGTCCAACTTGAACTACAAAGCAAGACCCTGTCTCAAAAAACAAATTGCAATAGCTTCCTTAACCCCAAATCATTGCCCTGAAATTTTTTTTTTTTTTTTTTTTTGAGACAGGGTCTCACTTTTGTAGTTCGGGCTGGCCCTGACTTCACTATGCAGCCTAGGCAAGCCTGGAACTCAGCAATCCTCCTGCCTCTGCCTCCCCACAGTGCTGGGATTACAGGCATGAGCCACCACACTCAGCACTGTGGAATGTGGTATTCATTACTGGTAGGGGTGAATTACCGTGCCTGGTACTGTTGTATGTGGTTACCAGGGATGGAACTAGGGACCTTGTGTTTGCAGGCATGAATCTACTGAGCTAAATCCCTGGTCCTGCCCTGGATAATTTTTGCACTTACATTTAAAGTTGACCCGACTTAAGGTAAAATACAGACACTTTACAGGTTTAGTTTATGTGATACCAGGCATCTTCCGTACCAGAAACAAACGTCTGGGTGAATTGTAAAATTTGTTTTTTATTCTGCTTTACACTGAATAAGCACAGTATGCATGTACTTTAATAAAACAGCTGGATAATAATGACAAACTATTTCCTTCAGTAAAATCATATTCTACAACATGTAAGTACCACATCTGTTTTACACAATATTCTTGTTATTTATATAATTTTTAGTTTTTTGCCTACAGAGCATTTGGTAGAGTAAAAATAAATCTAAATTTTCATTTCTGGTGTCTTGAATGTAGTTCAGGTTCAACATTTCTACTCAGGTTGGTCTGTGTGCCAATAACTGATACAAAAAACTGAAGAGAGCTGGATACAACAGTGCATGCCTGTAATCTGAGCAACTCGAGAAGCTGAGGCTGGAGAATCACAAGATTGGGGCCAGCCTGGGCAACTTAGCAACATTCTGTCTCAAAATAAAAAGGCTGGAGATCTAACTCAGTGGTAAGACCACCAGTGCAGCAGGCACAAGGCCGTCAGTTCAAGCCCTAGTAGGCACCAACACACACACACACACACACACACAAAGAAAAAAAGACTGAAAGGTTCTTAAAATCCTCTGAACTAATTTTACACATCTTTATCTGATCACATACATGTTGAATTGAATTAGAATATGAACTAAGATTAAGCATTATTTTAAAAAATAAACACTCAAGAGCAAGAAAATAAATTTGTTCCCTATAACTTATCATTCAATAAAGCACCATAAAAGATGTTATACAGCAATAAAATAGGTCAGCTTGCTCACTTAATTTCTCGTGTTAATGGTCAGTTACACAAAGGGTTAGTTCAGTGAAACAGAAAAGAAGATGCACAACCACCCAAGAGGAATTTGGAGCCAGAATGCTTGGGGGAGAGTGGGTTTCCGGAGAGTAATGGGACAATTCTAGTTTAACTGGAAAGATATTTGAGCAAAATAGTAATGTAGTAGAAGGCACAAAGTTCAGATACAACCAATATTCAAGTATCTGAGTAAACCCAAGTATAGATGTGCTTTTTCATTTGTGAGATTTGGGGGTACCCTACCATTGCCAGTCTCTAGTTGGCAGAAGCCTCCTGCACCATCGCAGTCAGAGGACAGGCTGTGTGTCCATCTCCACATCACTCATACGGGCTCTGCTGGGAGCCTTCTATGCACTGAGTCCTTCCATCCATAGACAGAGTTTCAGACGACACCCATTCAATCCACCGCCCAGAATGCTTTCACAACGCCACTCCCTTAAGTGGTATTGCATGCGTGCATTCCATAGACACAGGAGGGGACTGAGTGGGGCAAGTCAGAAATGGCTGACTGGCATGAGGAAATGGGCTGCGGTACTCGCTTGGTTACTCCGTGCCCATAAAGCTGATCATAAGCAGTGTAATAGAGAGCTGATTATTTTCTGTGGAAATTTTCCTAATCCACTGAATGTCATTTGTTCCCTTCTCCTCTCACACAAGGAACACTCCTGCCCAAAGGAGCAGGAATACACGTATTGCTGGACACAGCAAGTTAGGTGAGCTTACACTGCCACTCAAAACAAGACTCTGAGTCGAATGAGCAGGAAACCTTTGATCTACGATATGTACCACAAAGCTCAGGGCTCACCCCACCAGGGCCCCCATAAATCCCAAATCAACTATAAGCTCTACTTGGGAGGAAGAAGCATATGAAGGACTGGAAGAGGAAAGGGAGATGCTGAGACACGGAAGAGACAGGCACACATGTAAGGAGAAAAGATGGAAACTGACCTATGGTCTGAAGACTCTAGCAACTCAACTGGCCCTGTAGCTCTGAGGGCTCTACTTGCTGTGCTACCTTCTTCAGCATCCACAGCTAATGACGCGGCAGCCTGGAGCAGTGAGAGGCCCAATATCTCAAAGGAACTTGGTGAGAACCAGACATGGTGCTATAGACCTGTAATTCCAACACTCCGGAAGCTGAAGCAGGAGGATCTCAAATTTGAGGCGAGCCAGCCTGGGCGACAGAGTGAGGCCCCATCTCAAAAAAACAAAACAAACACTCCCCCAACAAAAACAAAAACAAAATATGGTTTGGCTCTAGGTCAGCTGTTCTCAGTGGACAATTTCTTAAATTTTGGCCCCTTACCGATGAACAAATTAACTGGGAAATCTGTTGTGGGGATGAGAGAAAAACTTTGTACTGCTTGCTGCATAAAAGGTGTTCAATATATGAAAAAGGTTATATTTATTATTGGACTAAAAGAAACAAACATAGGAAAGAATGGAACTACAAGAAGTAAAATGAAAAGACTTTATCAGGGTTAAGACACATTTAAACAATATTAGCAACTACCACAGGCTCCTAACATGTGTCATTTAAGGGGGCCGAGGATTTAACTCAAGTGGTACTGTGCCTACCTTGCAAGTGTAAGGGTGCAAATTTGATTCCTGGTACCACACAAACAAATGAATAAAATAAAAAATAAAATGCATCATTTAAATCATTTTACAGTACAGATTTTCTAAACTACTTTATGGTGTGTATGGAAATAATTTAACCTCTTGAACATTCAGGGACTAAAAACAAATCAATACTTTCCAGTAACATTACATAAGAAATTCTGACCAGAAAAAGAGAGAAATTTGGAAGAACACAACAGAAGTGACAATAGCCGAGAATATATGCGCTCATCCAAAATGCGGCTCTAGCAGAGTTCTCCTGGATACCTGGCACAATTAGCTGCAGAGTTTCTTAGGTTTGTTTAAACAGCTTTCAAAAATAAGACTTTTTTTTTCTTTCTGCGTGTAGTATTGGAATCAAAACTAGGGGTGTTCTAGTGCACTTCTTAGTGCTGTACCACTGAGTGACAATCCTAGTCCCTTAAAAATTTTTTTCTTTTAATTATGAGTTTCCTAGGCTGAATTTGACATTGTGATCCTCCTGCCTCGGCCTCTGGGGTACCTGGAATTGTGGGTATGTGTCAGCATAGCCGGCTATCTGCCTATCCTTACTCGGGATATCTGGGGCTGGGCCACATGTATTTGTGAAACCCTGTACCACACAGTGCAGTGTGTGTGGACCGACGGCTCTCAGGACACGGCTATGAGGACGACGCTCTCAGTGGGATTCAGGGACTCATCTCCAGTACAGCTGGCAGGAGGAAGCGGATCAGGCAGGGGTGATGCTCTCCCACAGTACCTGAACCAATCTGCAGCTCACATCATCCCGAGACTCTTTCCGTTCCTTTGCTCCTGCCCACGCCTCCTCTTCACCTGTCAGTGGGGGCTACGTCCCCCTTTTAACCCCCTGCACAATCTGCCTCCTCTACCCCAAGGGGAAATGTCACCAACCCTCTGCTCTTTCAGGGTTCCAGTAGTATTCACAGTAATACGATTTTACCCTGGTGTGATTCTGAGGGAAGCAGGAGGGTGAGGAAAATGCTGTGGTTAAGGAAGCGAGAGAGACAATGTTCGTGACGAACTCTTACCTGCAGATATACAATCATGCTATGTGAGACTGTGGTATCTATTTTTTTTTTCTTTGTTGGCTATAGAAACACAACTAGCTAGTGGAAACCCTCTGTGACAAGGAAGTACGTGCAGCCTTCAGCAGCGCAGGGTGGCCTCTGTCCAACAGCTGGCAAGAAAGGAAGCCTCAGTCCTACAGCCATGAGAAGAGAGTCCTGCCAACAAGTGGAGTGAGCCTGGAGGAGTCTTTCCCTCCACTGGGCCTTAGATGAGACTGAAACCTTGTGAAACCTATGCAGAGGACCCAGGTCAACTGTGCTCAGATGCCTGATCACACTAACAGCAGATGACGAGCATGTGTTGTTGCCTGTCTGCGACCAAGTGTTCCACAGCAACAGGCATCCCGCATAGTCCTGGGAACTGCTGCCCAAGCTCCGCACCCCTGGGTTCCCTCACCCACTCCTCTTCCCAGGCCTGCCATTAAATGTGGATTTCAACATGCACAGTTCTGGTACCTGAACTAGTAGTGTCATTGGGCCACTCTTATCGATTTCCAGAATCTCTCCATTTTTTGTTCCCACCAGGATATGTCCATGTCCCAGAGTAATGGCACGAATTGAAGGGTTGTCTTCCAAAAGTAGGCCTGAGGGAGAAAATGATGCATTTAAATAAAAGAACAAGGCTGAGTCTTAGCTAAGTTCAATTTTCATAGTTCCGAAGAACTAGGTCGTAGGCAATCATTCTGAACTTTAGACTGAGAGCCCTGATTGTAGATGAAAGAACCAATTAGTCTATCAACTTCTACTATAAGAAATAGGGTACTATCTTCTCCAGTCCTTTGAATAGAAAGGTTTTTATTGCACATTTAGAAGTAGCACCTTTTGAGCTTGTTGACAGTGCTGCTCTCTTAATGGCGTAAGTCTTCAAGCATCTTTCAAACATATCATCCCAAAGCTCGACGATTCCATCCTTTCCACCTGTTACAAAGCCCTGCAAAGACATACAGACACATCTACATTATACATACATCTAAATGACCCGTCACCCACCCAGACCCACCAAGATTGCCTCTGGGGTAAGACAGATTTGGGAATATTTTCTTTTCGGTACAGAAGGCTAAAAAAAGAATAGAAACAGATATTATGGAAATCTCTCTCTAGTAGATTATTGCATGTCTGCTGTGATTTTTTAGACCACTGGCCAGCACTCGGCATAGCCGATGCTGTGTCACAGCCCCGGACCAGTAGTTCCTGTGGGACAGAAGAGCCTTAGAACTGAGCAGAGTTCCTGAGTCTCACACCCACCTGCCAAATGGGCCGGAATCAAGATCATAAAGGCTGGGAGTGTAGCACAGTGGTAGAGAGCTTGTCCAGTACATGTAACTGAATGGGTTCAGTCCCCAGCAACACACACATACACATTCACACGCATGCACACTTACACTATTTTAAAATTACTTTCATAGGGAAATAGTTTTTTTTAGTTTTGTGTTTTGTTTTGTTTTTTTAGACAGGGTCTCATTTTGTAGTTTAGGCCGGCCCTGAGCTCAGCCGCAAACTCAAATCACAGCAATCCTCTTTCCTCAGCCTCCCAAGTGCTGGGATTACAGACATGAGCCACCATGCCGGGCACTGTGGTATGTGGTACTGGTTGCTGCTGGGCGTGAGTCTTCACACCCAGTATTGTATGTGGTTACTGAGGATCGAACCCAGGTCCTTGCGCTTGCAAGACAGGCACCGGAACCACTGAGCTAAATCCCCAGCCCAGGAAACATTTATTAAGAGTAGTCTGAGTACTTCATATAATGAAATAATTCTGTTTTGTTCAATACAGACTTATCACAGTAACTCACTGGTCACTAAAAGAATTGAATATGGTATTTTCATTACAATATTCAGAGCAAAGAAATGGTCAAAGGAAACTCCAACTTGATGACTTTAATTCTTATATGCAGCACTATAAAATCAGAAAAAATTATAGTACCGTATAAATAAGGTGTAACAAACAAAAAATGCTTTTGAAGATTTATCAACAAAATGTACAGAACTGTACCAAAAGAAGACTAATCATAAAGTCTGGAAGAGGTCATAAATCTAAACATGCTTTGGTCATAAGTCTGAATAGTTGTTAAACAGGTAAGCTATTAAATGAGGACTATCTGTAAGAGCTGAACCATTAATCCTCTGTTGGAACTGTTCTAAGAACCACATACTTTTGTTGTGGCATCAACTCATTCAGCAGGGGCAGATAAATGAAAACTGAGGCTGGACTTACACAAGTTTGGAGCACACAGATGACTGGAACCACCAGCAAATTAGAAAGGAGTGAAAAAACCTGCTATTTGTGGCAAGTTGATTGGAAGTGTTTTAGTACCACTGACGGCTCAATGTAAACTTTGTAAAGGAACTTTGCAAGAATACTGGGTGGCTGGACAGACAAGAAAAAAGATGAGCCGAAGTAGAAATGCAGCTGGCAGGAGTCTGTGCCACACTGAGGGAAGCCAAGTCTGTCTTATGCAGGAGCCCTCTGTTGCATAAATACATTCTCATCATAACCAACTGAAATGGGTAATAATCATCCTGCCACTTGCTTCTCCAACTTTATGCCCTTTACACCAATGAAGAGCAAGACAACTGAGATACACTTCTGGATTCTCTCGCTCACGTGTGTCCGTATTTATCTCACATCTCTCAATCCAGCTCTCAGGGTTGAGAACTAGGAAGCATGAGTGTGGGGGGCGGAGGGAAGAGTAGAGAAATTGTAAATGAAGAAGCAACTTTGGCTAGAGTTCCACCAGGACTCCTTCCTTATTCAGACAGGACAATTCATAGATCCGGGCCACCTTTTAGTCACCTTCCAAAGGCTGGAATTTTAAAGAATTGAGAAGGAAAAGGAATTTTAAAAAACACACCATACCTTATCTAGTGCATACATAGCAAACACAGGCCCATCATGAGCTTTCACTGTCTTCAGTAGTAGAATGTCTTTCCAAATAAAAATATCTCCTGTAGCTGCTCCTGAGAACACCAGATCTTCCATTCTCCCGTAAGAAACACACATCATTGTTTCCAGTTTTCCAACACTTCCAAAAACTCCCCTCTTAGAGGTGAAACCTCCACCTGCAGTAGACACGAGTATTACTCAAAGTTGAATTTTGTGTTAGCATGAAGACTCACTAAACTCAATGAAAAAACCCCAGAGTGTACATGTAATGATGTATAAAAATGATGGAGATCATAAAAACATTACAAAAGGGCTCTAGCTCATTCTTTCATTGTTTACTGCATCTTTATTTTGTGTCAGGTCCATAAACAAAAAAATCTGAAGAGTTCTAGGCCACTTTCATTAATTCAGTGTTTACTGAATCCTTATTTTGTGCTCAGTGCTAGGGATATAAAGATGAAAAGAAAGAATTCCTGCCACTAAAGAAATAGGGCTTGGCTAGAGAAGCCTTACTAAAGCACCTACCTCAACCTAAGGCACACAATTCAGGCACGCTCAGTGCAATTTCTATGCTACACACAAACTACATGGCTCAGGAGTAAGGAAAACTTTACTGAACAACAATGAAAAAAATGCTGGCATCATTTTTATGAATTGGAGGCTGAGGAAGGAGGATTTCAAGGTTGAGGGCAGACTGGGTAATTTTTCAGCATCAAGAATAAAAAGGATTGGTGGTAGAGTTAGTAGTAGATTAGTAGTTGGTACAGTACTCCTAAATTCAACCCCCAATACAAAACCATGCAAAAAGCAGAGAAAGTTTTCACTGCAGTCTTATCAGAAAAAGAGCAGCTACAGAGTCAGGGCGAAAAAATATTGTAGTTGCTTAAAAAAATTAATATTAAAAGGTAACCAAGTACTTTTTATCAGGATAATAGTAAAAATGGCTTTAAGGCATTTGATAAATCAGCAAGATCCTATTCTTTGCTACCTCTAGTCTACAAACTTAAGTTTTTATTTGAGAAGACAGCCTGTTGGGTCAGGAGAAAGGATGCCTAGAGAACTGGATCCCAGGATTTCTTTCACAGTGTTCAGCTATTCATGTACCCAGAGGCCTCAGAAGCTATGATCCAAGGGAGCCTGACTACAGTTTAAGCTGGCAGCAGATGTTGGCATTATCTATGTGGTCCTGAGTTTACAAGCATGCATAATTCAAGAGTTATGAAGTCATGGAGGATTCCATTCAGATTTCAGAAGATTTTGGAGGCCAAGCAGTGCGTCCCTGAAAGGGCTATGCAGGAGGCTCCAGGTGTGAAAATAAATGTGCAGTGAAAAACATAGGAAGTTGGAGATACCGTATGTTTCACATTCATGACAAGGAAAGCTACAGCAATAACCAGAGCTACCACAAGAGAGAAGCCATGAGGAATGTAATTTGCAATTCTTTAGAGGTAGGGCCATCTAGGCCTTTTTTGAGTTTACATTTCCACACAAATTGCCCCAAGCGCTAGACATGGAGCTACAGGATTTAAAGTTTTCCCTGCTGGGTTCTAAGTCAAAAATAAATTACCCCCTTTAAATTGTAGATGTTGTGTATTGTGTTCTAGTGACAAGAAAGTGACTAAAATGAGCTCCATAAGGACAATTATACACAGACTTACACTCCACATGCTCTACTATCATCCTTCCTTTAAAAAAAAAAAAAAAGCCTGTTCAGTTTTGTGCTTTATCAGAGTGGGTTTGGTGCCAAAACTGATGCAGAGGATTCAGAAACAATCACAATAATGACTTACTGAGAAGAATAATATGTTTTCTATGTTTGGTCTTGCTTATTTAATTTTCATTACTATCAACATATAATCCATAAATATTTATTTTGACTGTGTGCTGTCAGGATTTTTGCTAATTTAGTGACAGATTAATAAAAGAACTCTCAAAATACTCAAAACTTTATTCACTCAACCAAAATGACTTTCCTGCTCAGTCATCCATTATAATTATTGCTTTCAGAGCAGATGACTAAATATAAAAATCACTATTTTCACAGCAGCGTATTTTTCAAGGCTTTCTAGACACTGTTGAATATGCATAGGCTCATACACTATTTTAAGCCTCACAGCTCAGTCCAAAGTAAACTTGGGAGAGAATACTTGTTGGGAACATTTTGTCTTAATTTTCAGAGACACAAGCTCACAGTGACAATGGTTCCCCACTCCCACCTATCTGTAGGAAAGCTCTGAGCTACATAAATGACAGTACCTGCTTGTTGCCAGAACTTGATATGCTTAATCCCAACGGTGACCAGTTTGTCAGCGTGGTGTGGGTTACACTTTACCACAAATATTTTATCTTTATGTCCTCTGTAAGAGAGAAAAAGGAAAAAAAATCTAGTTTGGTTGGAAGTATGTTTGGGGCAGAGCTTTATGAAAAGAATGTATTTATAATAAATACTAGAATAGATTCTAAATACTTTAAAGATCTAAAATATAAGAGATGAAGGCATAGACTATTTGAAGAAACTATGAGAAACTTCTTTAACATGGGAAATAACATCTCAAAGCAGTAAAGACTGATACACTTAACTATATAAAGATTTTAAAATGTCAGCATCATAACAAACAGTAAATGTCAGACAAAGAACAAACTGAGGAAAGTACCTGTGAAGTATTCATATCTAAAGAACTAAACAAGCAAGGAAAATATACACAAATCATGTATTGGGGAAGGGAGTTGTATTCAAAATAAATGTGTCAGCCTTCCATCACCCTGACAAAATAGTAACAATTCAAAGGGAGGAAGGTTTCTCCTGGCTGTGGCTTCAGCTCATGGTTGCTTAGCTCTGTTGCTTCCAGGCCAGTGGCAAGGTATGAAGGGGTAGCTGTTCATTTTAATGGTAATCAGGAAAGAGGCAGAGAAGGAGAAAGGAGAGAAAGATACAGACAAGAGGAGGAGAGGATCCTTCAAAGGCAGATCCCACTAATCCACTTCCTCCAAGTATGCCACATTATCTGAAAGCCCATTCAACACATGAATTTATCAATGGACTAATCCTCTTCATGAAATTAGAGCATCACAATCCCATCACTTCCCAAAAGCCCCATCAGCTGGCAACCAATCCTTCAACACAGTGAGCCTTTGGGGGGACTTGTAGCACTACCATAATATTAATATCTCTTACAATACAATAATAGTAAGATAAATGACCCTGTGAAAGATGGGCAGTATATCTGAGTAGCCATTTTTCTTTAGCTTTAGAAACAACATAAATTTATTTTTCACTGTTCCAGAGCCTGGGAAGTCCATAATCAAGCATGCACAGATTCATAGTCTAGGGCTTATTTCCTGGGTTATAAATGGCTCCTTTAATGGCATCTGCACAGGGTAGAAAGGGCAAGGCAGCTTTCTGGAGCCTTCCTCCTAAGGGCATGAAATGCACTGCTGAGCGGTATGGTTCTATGATCTGATCACTACCAATGATCTCACCCCGTAACACTATCTTTTTTGAGGAATGAGTTTCAACACAGTAGATATGAGGAACACAAACACTCAGACGACAGCACTGGAGGTGGGTTTACTGTCCTTGTTGAACTATGTTTCTTTTCTGTGCAGTTAAAATATTTCACATATATTAAAATTTTTAAAATTACATCTTCATAGGTAACCAGAGTATACTGAATTATTCTATACCATCTTCCCCTATAGTATTAACTTGTGATTATTCAAAATCATGAAGTCATAAGTTCTCTGAATAGCCATTCCTACAAACAAAATATACAACTGGTCAATAAGCACATAAAAAGATGTTAAACACCGTTAGCCATTAGAGGAAAAAAAATCAAAACCACAGGATACCATTTTATATCTATTAAAATGGTAATAATGAGAATGACAGTAATAAGTGCTGGATATAGACGAGAATATAGACCAATTGGAGCATTTAGAAATTGCTAGTAAAAATGGAAAACGGTGCAGTTATCTGTAAAACACTAAATTCCTCAAAATGTGAAACACAGGTAACATATGATCTAGAAATTCCACTCTTAGATGTATGTGGGTGTGTACAATTTAGAGAAACCTTGTATACAGTGTGCATAGCAACATCATCTATCATAACCAAAAAGAAACTCAAATATCCATCAAATGGGGAAAAGATAAAATGTGTCATATTAATAAAATATTATTCAGCAGTAAGAATAAAGTACTGAATTTCTATCACATGGCTGAACCTTTTAAAATTATACAAAGCAAAAGGTAGTCATACAGCATCACATACTATGTAACTTTTTATACCCTATCCAAAATAGGTGAACTCAGATAGCACACGGATTAATACCTGCTAACAGTGATGAAAATGTTCAGAATTAATGGTGATGACTGCACAACTGTAAATATGTTAAAAATTACTAAGTTTGCGGCCGGGGAGTTAGCTCAATGGTTCCGGCACCTGTTTTGCAAGCGCAAGGACTCGGGTTCGATCCCCAGTAACCACATACCATACTGGGCGTGGAGACTCACGCTCAGCAGCAACTAGTACCACATACCACAGTGCCAGGCATGGTGGCTCATGCCTGTAATTCCAGTACTTGGGGGGCAGAGGCAGGAGGATTGCTGTGATATGAGTTTGAGGCTGAGCTCAGGGCCAGCCTGAACCACAAAGCAAGACCCTGCCTCAAAAAAAAAAAAATTACTAAGTTATATGCCAGAAGTGATTAATTTGTATAGTTGCCATTTGTTGAGAAAAATGCTTTTTAAATTTAATGTGCATCTAATCAAACTTATGGATTGAATGACCACTTACAGGAAATATATGTGTGTGTGTGTGTGTGTGTGTGTGTGTGTGTGTGTGTGTGTGTGTGTGAGATATCTGAAATGATCTGAAAAATCAATTTCAGGATGTCAAATGTCTAGTAAGACAAGAGACCTACCCACATCCGTATGCCCATGGTATGAAAATGATCAGATATAAAAGAAGGTTAAGAGACAGATCACCAAATGTAAAATAAGAGCTGGGTCTGGAAGCTGGTTTGAATAAAACCACCGTTACGTTTGAAACAATTAAATTTGTACTTACAAATTGAGTAATAAATGAAATAAATTACTGCTGCTGGAGTTGTGAAAATGGCACAGCAATTTTTAAAACCATGCCTTTTCAGGTAGAGATGCCTAAAAAATTGTGCAAACGTCAAATGATAAATGCATTTTTTTTTTTTTTTTTTGAGATAGGGTCTCACTTTGTGGTTCAGGCTGGCCCTGAGCTCAGCCTCAAACTCACATCACAGCAATCCTCCTGCCTCTACCTCCTGAGTGCTGGGATTACAGGCACTGTGCTATGTGGTACTGATTGCTGCTGGGCGTGAGTCTACACACTCAGTACTGTATGTGGTTACCAGGGAATTGAACCTGGGCCTTTGCGCTTCTAAGACAGGCGCCAGAACCACTGAGCTAAATTCCTGGCCCAAGATGCAAAATTTTTAAAACAGAAAATGGAAAAGGACATGTATCAGTATAGTATTCAAGCTCTATCATCCTCATTAAGTGCATGGAAAAGAAGGAGCCAGAAGAAGTTGAAGTGGGCCAAAGATATAGATCAGTTGTGCCTATATGGCATACAAAAGGTCCAGAGTTTGATCTCCAGTACAAAAAAAAAAAAAAGATTAAGCAATGAAGCTAATATGGAAAGGCTCATCCTGAAGTTCTGCTGGCAAAAGAAAAATAATTGTGATGTTCCAAATATAATTATAAAGGTGAGGAATATGGAAAGGAGACATGAGGAAACAAACAGTCAACAATTAAGGGTCCAATACTCCTAAGTGACACAAATAGGACACACATGTGTAAATACCATACTGTTTCTCTACTATAAGAAACTGAAGGTGTAAATGAGGCCCAGAATGTATGACAGGTATTGTGAACTAGGAAGAAAACACCGAAAGGGAAGAGGGAAGGGAGGGCAAGAGAAAGTAAAGAAGGGCAAGAAATAAATCTGATGGTAAAAACAAAAAATGGAAACAAAGCTTAGGTGTACAGGGGTAGAGGTTGTCAAGAGGGCAGAGGAATGGGGAACAATGAGAATCAAGATGTATCATGTACAGGTTCAATTCTCAATGCTGAAAATAACTATAATTGTATTCCTAAAATGTACCAACAGACTCAATATTGGAGGGGAAAAAAAAAAGAAAAAAAAAAAAAAACAGTTAAGGGCCCAAAGAACAAAAGACCATTTCACATTCCTGAAAGCATATTAAAAACTTCATCTCCAATCCCACCACAAGCCCTCAGGTGCATCTGCATCCTGCTTTGTACTGCAGCCAGCCCAGAGGCACAGTGACTTCATGTGATCTGCATCCCTTACTGCAGCTAATCTCGGTTCACTGTAAGCAGCTTATACCTTCTTTCCCCAACTCTCCTTACCAAAGGGCTCTTAATTCCAAGTCCAGTGGACATCTTTCCACCTGCCATTCAATATTATTCTTGGACTCGGTCTTTCTGGCTGGCATTAGCAGTGGCTCCATAACTTCTTGTATTTCAGAGAACCTTCAGTCTTAATATTTGGTTTAACATTGCTACACATGGGCCTTCATCCTGTCCCTGTGCTTTGTCTGAACAAGACTAACATGGGAAATTTTGCATGAGAATGTGCGTGTGTGCACATTGCAAAACTCAGCTCTTTCTGGTATTTTTTTATTTTGAGATAGGACCTCACTAAGTTGCCCACAGGGAAAATTGAATTTATGTAGCACTTGCATCAGCCTACCAAAATGTTACAGAGGCATGTACCACGGCATCCATCTATTTGGGAAGTATTCTTGTTAAACATTTCTATTTTTGCCTATAATTCCTCTTTGGTCAAACTCCTGAGGCGAAGCACATTAAGAGTAGTCAGCATGATGACATGATACTCTACACAGAAGATCCTAAAAACTCAGCCAAAAGACTTCTAGACTTAACAGCCAAATTTAGTATCGTAGCTGGATACAGATTAATGCTCAAAAATCAATAGCCTTTGTGTACACAAATAACAAGCTCACTGAGAGAAATTGGGAAGTTAAGCCCTTCCAGAATAGCATCAAAAAAAATGAAATATCTAGGAATAAATCTAACAAAGAGGTGAAAGACCTCCATTCTGAAAACTATAGCAATCTGAAAAAGGAGATAGAAGATAACAGAAAATAGAAAGATATTCTTTATTCAGGGGTAGGAAGAACCAACATCATCAAAATGGCTATTCTCTCACAACTACTGTACAGATTCAATACAATTCCGATTGAAATCTCAACATTATACTTTACAGATCTAGAGAAAATAGTACAAAAATTCATCTGGAACCACAAAAGACCTAGAATAGCAAAGGCAATTCTAAGCAACAAGGACATGGTGAGGGGAATTACAATCTACAACTTGAGACTGTACTACAGAGCCACTGTGATAAAAACTGCATGGTACTGGCAAAGTAACAGACCCAAGAATCAGTGGAATAGATTAGAAGATACAGAAACAACTCCAGATACACTAAGCAACCTTATCTTTGACAAAGGAGCCAAGTATCCTCAATGGAGGGAAAACAGCCTTTTAACAAATGGTGCTGGAAAAACTGGACTTTAACCTAGCTTTAAAAGACTAAAGCTACACCTATCTCTTTCACTGTGTACTAAACTAAAATCAAAGTGGATTAGAGACCTAACACTAAAACAAACACTAAACCTGCTGCAAAATAGGTTAGGGTAAACTCTTGGAGACACTGGCTTAGAGAAAGGCTTTATGAACAAAACCCCTATAGCACTGTGAGAACTAGCAGGAGGCATCAACAAATGGGATCTCATCCTATTAAAAAGCTTCTGTACAGCAAAAGAAACTACCAGCAGAGCTAAAAGACAACCAACAATACGGGAAAAATGTTTTTCACTGTTTCTCAGACAAAGGGCTACTATCTAGAATATACAGAGTTTAAAATATCAGAACCCCCTAAATTTAAAGAACCAACTAAAAAATGGGTATCTGAAATGAACAGACACTTTTCAGAGGAAGAAAAAAAAGCAGCCAAGAGGGATGTGAAGAAATGCTCACCATCACTGGTCATTTCAGAGATGCAGATGAACACAACACTGAGATCCCATCTCACTCCACAAAGAATGGCTGCTATAGTGAAATTAATGAGAAAAAAATGCTGGCAAGGCTATGTGGAGGAAGCAACACTTCTCCACTGTTGGTGAAAATGTAGACTGGTGCAATCAGTGTGGAGATTCCTCGTAAAACTAGGATTAGAGGTTCCATTTGACTCTGGCAGGAATATACACAAAAGAATTAAAAGAATCATATCATAGCAACAGAGTGCACCCATGTTCATAGCAGCTCAGTTGGTGACAGCTAAATCTTGGAAACAATCTAAATGCCCATCAGCTGGAGACTTGATAAAGGTGTGGTTTTTTAAAAAAATTAAATGGAGTATTACTCTGCTGTAAAGAATGATAAATTTGAGTCATTTATACTGAAATGGACAGACCTTGAGAACACACTCATAAGTGAAATAAATAGGTCACACATATGTAAATACTGTATGTCTTCTCAGGTATAAAAATCTGAAGATATGAGTTTTAGAATGTATGATGGGTATTGTGAAAGAGAAAATATTCAAAGGGAAAGGGGTAGGGGAAAATAATGAGGGGAAAGAAAAAGTATGATCTTAAAAAAAAGACAGCATGGGGGCCGGGGATTTAGCTCAGTGGTTCCAGCGCCTGTCTTGCAAGTGCAAGGACCCGGGTTCGATCCCCCAGTAACCACATACAATACTGGGCATGGAGACTCACGCCCAGCAGCAACCAGTACCACATACCACAGTGCCAGGCATGGTGGCTCACGTCTGTAATCCCAGCACTCAGGAGGCAGAGGCAGGAGGATTGCTGTGATGTGAGTTTGAGGCTGAGCTCAGGGCCAGCCTGAACTACAAGACCCTGTCTCAAAAAACCTAAAAGAAAAAAAAAAAAAAAGCAAGCATATGTATATAGGAAGTAGCAGAGTTGTAGGGTGGATAGGAGAATGGGTAAAAATGAGAATTAACTCATGTCATATACTGGTACAAATTCCCAAAGTTAAGTGTGATCATGATGTGTATATAAAAATATGCCAATAAAAAATTCAATTTCATAAAAAAAAGAGGAGTCAGCAGCCTTCAAATAATCAGACCACATCTAAAATAAAAAATTTTAAAGGTAGTGGTGGGCATTGGGAACATAATTCAGCGTGAAAGCCCTGGGTTCAATACCTAGCATTCATGAACAAAACAAAACACCATCAGTAGAATCCCTCATCCTCGCGTTACCATAGCAATCCAAATATAAACAAGAAACACAGAACTGCTGCAGCAGTTTTCTCATTAGTCGGCCCTAATGGACACTGACACTGGGGTCACTTGCTGTCCCTGAAAGAGACCGGATTTAGTTTCTAAAGGGACATCTTGTACAGTAGACAAAAATGTAAAGAACCTTTAACATGAAAAAAAATTAAAAGTCTGTTTGTAATTGAGCTGACTAAAAACACACAGAAATCAGCAAAGATGCAGTAATATTTTTCAAATAGACTGGATCAAGTCTCAGGGACCTTGTAAGACTTCTGTATGCCAATTCTCAACTTCCCTAACTTCTCAGAAATGACAGAGAGTAGGTTTATTTCCACAGTTTTACAAGCCAAGGTGACTCTGATGGGTGCAGTGTTGTGCAGCTGGCACATGTCAGCAAAGGTCACCAGTAGCGTGGCAGCAATGCCATCTCAGGTACCAAACTCCCCCTTCCCTGGCGGGGAGATCTCAGGTCTTGCACGAAGGCACAGTCATAGGGCACTCACAGTTCTGCAACACCAGGGCAGCCCAAAGCAGGCTACTGTTAAGCTTTGCTGAACGCAATGAAGGAGACACTGAGTTAGACAGTCTCTTGAACCACGGACCGTGAGGCAGGGCCTGCAGATGCCCAGTGAGTAAAAGCAGGGTGATGTTTGGATTGCCTGGAAACTGGGTCAGATCCCAGCTCAGCTCAGCAGGAAGGTACGCTAGTACCATATAAAGAGTGTCTGCAGTACAAGGTTGATTAGCCCTAAATTTCCCTTGTTTATCTCATCCCCTTTCAAGACTGGAGATGCCAAAAATCAGGCTAATTTTCAGGATTTGCACAGACGTCCAATAACCAGCATTCATAAGGCCCAGTTTCAGATTCACTGGGGCCCTGTCCAGAAGCTTCCAGTGATTGTCCTAAGCCTGCAGCCACCTCAGGTTCCAGGCAAAGAAGAGCTTTGCGGACCTCCCCAAGAGGCTGTTAACCTAAACAGAAGCAATTATCTCCTGCCCAGGAAGCTCCCTCCCCAATGTAGCAGGAACTATCATCCCATGATGGGAACCAAACTGCCCCTCCAACCAATGGCAGATCTGCCGGAACCTTGAACCAGCCCTGAAATACTGACCAACCAGATCACAGCTTGACCAACCCTCCAGCCATGCAAACCCCCAACCTCTGCCTCACTCCCTTTTTCCACGAAACTCTAAGGCCTCCGTCAGACCTGTAAGTCAGATCTTGGGCTTATTAGCCTGGGTGTCCCAGGATGGCCATATTGATTAAAGCATCTTCTGCCTTGTACCATGATTGGCGCTACTGGACAGGCAACCAGGCCTGGCCAGCTGGGACCCCCAGAGCTTTAGGGCTTCCAGCTTGTAATTGGTAAGCCACCACAGCTGCGTAGGGGTTTGTAACCACAGAGCTGAGTTTCTGTTGGTTTTATGAGGTTATATGGAAATGCACACATTATTGAAAATATTAAGATTCAGTACTTCATCTGGGAAGGAAAGGAGAGTTCTGATTAGGCCCTGAATCTGATATTAGAAGGGAGTAGTGAGCCAGGGATTTAGCTCAGTGGTTCGGGTGCTTGCCTTACAAGCACAAGGGCCCAGGTTCGATCCCTGGTAACCACATACAACGATCCTGGGCATGGAGACTCATGCTCACCAGCAATCAGTACCACATACCACAGTGCCGTGCATGGTAGTTCATGCCTGTAATCCCAGCACTCAGGAGGCAGAGGCAGAGGATTGCTATGAGTTTGAGGCTGAGCTCAAGGTCAGCCTGAACTACAAAAGTAAAACCCTGTCTCAAAAAAAAAGGAGGGGGGGAGTAATTAGGGTTACTACATAGAAAGACCAAAAAAAAAAAAAAAAAAACCCACAAAGATATGCAGATTTATGAGCTGTCATTGACATCAACAACTAACAGCAGCCATCAGACAAGCCTCTTCTCAAGAGGATTAGCTGGAGTCCCAGCAGCTGTTGGCTCCTATCCTCAGTCTTCAACAATCTGTAGATCTTTACTCATTAAACAAAATTAATGTAGACAACAGTATTAATTTAAAAAGTAAATGTTGGGGTTCAAGGTAATCCACTTAGAATGTTTCTGTATTCGAAGGCAGACAGGACGCTAGTGATGCAGGAAGAGCCAGTCAGATCTGACACTGCACCCAGGCCACAAGTGGTACTGCTGGGCTGTGGTGGCCAACTATGCTGACCTCTGACCAGGGCTGGGCACTCGGCTAAGCTCAGTGTAACTCAGAGTGGAAAGTAATGTTCAGACTTAGCACTGATTCAGCAGGGAGGGAGGCTGGGGTACAGGAGGACAGGTGGTCTATAAACAGCAGGCGGTCCTGGAGATCTATTTATAAGACGGGAGAGGTTAGGGAAACAATTTGCCTGCTCTGAAAGTGAACGGCAGATGCACACGGTGGGGCCTCCTCTCCAGCACGCTGCAGCCTCCTGACACGTGGTGCTTCTGACTCCAGTGACATTGACAATCCTTCACAGATGCTAAGATAGGAAAAACAAGGGGCGAGGCACCAGCCTGCAAAAAGCCGCTTTCCTGCTGCTAGTAAAAAGCTTCCACAGAGATAAAGCATGTATTACTAAAACCAAACTGACGAGGAGCTCTCTGGGAAGCAGTTCAGAATTTTCCAGTTCCTCACAACAAACATTAATGGCTCTCCACTAAGTTGGGCACCATGAAATGTGCAGTGCAGTACACTTTCACTTTGATATGAAACCTTCTGTGTGAATTTCACCTGCACTGAAGATGAAGTCTTACCAGGAAATGAAAAGTATTGACCCTTACTGAAGCGTAAGAGCAGCAGGAGGCCGTAAGAACTTGCAGCTTCTTACCTGGTTGTGGCTATCTTTTCTCCCTTTTTCCAGTCCCAAAATACAATACTGTGAAAATCGTCTAAACCAATCGACACCAGACATTTTCCATCGGCTGTATAAAGACAACACAAACATCAAATGACTCATTTCTGCTGCAAAAAAAATCATAACACTTAACATACTATAAAGAAGAATAAGAAATTGACCTTTATGTTAGGTTCAAATACATTAGAAATAACATACAGTAAAAGAAGCGCTAGGATGAAATGTGTTAACTAGCATTAGCCAAGGTCCTGTAACTGGCTGCTGAATTGGACTGCTGAGCCAGCATGCCAGTCAGAGACAGAGCCATCCATGAGAGAGCCTCTAAGGTAGGGCACAAAAACCTTGTCTACTTTGTGACAGATAAGCCATGTGACATTTACTAGAAGAGCTACTTGGCTTTGAGACTGAATCTATTTTCAACTCTAAAAAATTGGATTCAACTTAACTATCCAGGTTAAGAGCATTATGAGACTGAATTTAACTTCCTAAGTCCCTTCAAAAGATGTTTTTACAGTTTAAAAAGTTTTAATTTCATCTTTTACTTCACATGTCATATATTTGTTATTTTATGGGACCATTTAGAAACTAAGGAAAAAGAGAATTTTAAAAGTTTCCTAATTCCTAGGCCTACATTTGACAGATATCCTGTCAGTCATATTCTCTATATAAATGTGCTTTGAAAAAATTAAACTAGGATCATATCAAACAGTATCATGTAATCATTTCTCATCTATCATATCATAAACATTGTATTAAATACTTACAAAATTATGAATCATTACTAGAATGTGGACATTTAGGCTGCTCTTAAATTTTTTAATTATAGTGAATATAATTAATTTTGAAATAAGAGTTAAGTTGCTTTCCCCTTCAAGACAAAAGCTTTTCCTTTTCTGTCTCCTCCAAAGGCCAGATTCAACAAAGCATCTCAAGGTCAGCGATCCCATCCCCTACCCCCTCCCACGGTTGCTAGGAGATGGGCAATCCAGCTCCTTCCACATCAGTTTTGCAGGGTCAGCCATGAGAACACATAGACATGAATATGTGACAAAGAGCCTCACTCAGGTGCTCTGTCCACTCATGGTTTCAATTGCTACTTTCAAAAGCAGGCCTCGGGTAGACCCCAAATTATGGTGGCCAGGAAAAATGAAGCCTTGTCATATTTAAATTTCAGATAAAGAACAAATAATTTCTTAGTATAAGCTCCATGCAAAATTTATCTGTACTGCATATTTATGTATATATTGCAATAAATATAGTCAAAATTATTTACCTGAAGTTAAAATTTAATTGAACCACCTGTATTTTCATGGCTAGATCTGAGAACCCAACCGCAAACACTAGCCCATGCCCTCAGTGTGAGTAGAGTACTCACCCGAGGCCCTAACCAAAAGGAAATGGTCTGCTCCTCTCTGGGGAAGAAGAGAAAAGAAACTGCCCTAACAAATCACATTTTGACCACTACTAAGTCTGAGGCAAGGCTTTGAAGTTAGATCTTTTAAGCTACTAGGCAAGGGTATCGATGAAAATATTAATTTTCCTAAACAGCCAATTACCAGCAAGTATTACTGTACAATGAATTATATGTCTTACATATAATTACAATTAGTATTACAATGAATGATATGTCATTACACTTAAATACTACCACAATCAAATTGAGTAAGGTCTCTTTCTGTGCATTCGGGAGAAGAGGCCCCTGATGACTTCCTATTCATTAGTATCATTACTTTTTCCCCTACCTCGTGGTGTGGCCTGGTTATAGCAAGCCATGCTGTTTGATATTTTGTTGCTCTCTTTCCCTTTGCAGACTGTTTAAGGCTTACAGTAATCATATCACGTTTCCTTTGTCATCCTTACAATAAGCTGGTTTCCACTGAATGCTGACAGTGCTGGCGACATTGTGAACGACGAGGATGATAAATACGGAAAGTAAATATGGGCAGTATAACAGAAAAGAAAATGTACAATGCTCTTAAGGCTGTAAAAGTTTAATTGTTTCGATTATCATTCCTTTCAAAAACACAAATATTCAATGTCTTTTTTTAAACCCACTAATTCTAAATTTTATGTTTTGATATCTGCACATCTCTATTAATATATCCTTCTTGGGATCCAAGCGTCCACACTAAGATGATTTTTTTAGGTTTTACATCTTCTGAAAAAAGGCCTCATGGCAAGCTGATTTCATTGGTTAGTGAGGGTCTTCTTTTTACAATTCTTACAATGTCCTATCTACTTCTTTTGTTTATGTGACCTTTTTACATCAATAAGAGTTTCCTGACTGGGAAGCAATGGAAAAATCAGTACAAATTCAGAATAATCTCAACAACTGCACCCCTGCTTCAGGCTGGCACCTGTCCCTGGAACCCTGCTGGTGAAAGCCTTTTCTATCTGCTCACCACACAGTTTGGAAATTTAATTGGCCACATTTTCATTTCTCTCCAAGCTTTCATTTCCCCTGCAGAGGCTTGACCTTAGCTTTGAAAATCTATTGTTCCCTGACCAGTTAGTGGTTTTCGGTTTTGTTTTTGTTTTTTGTTTTTTTTCCTCTGTATTTTTAGAGACTAGGTAATATCCTTTCCAATCTTTCCAGCCACTGTATATATTAATTATGGATGTCTGTGACAGTTCAGAAATAATTCAAAGGTACTAAATGTCAACAGAAAGGACAAATTAGAAGGAGAAAAGTCTTTATTCTGACAATTACGAATTGCTCCTATGTGGGATTCATAAAAAATGTATAGGTTTTTTTCAATCGAGTACAAAGAAATCAAGTTGCTCTTAGATATGCTCTTATTATGAAAATCAGTACTATTTCATGAAGGCTTTTAAAAGTACATAGATGATATTTAGGCTATACAACAGTTATATGGCTGAATGTCTCCCTTTCTGATTCTCTTTATATGGAAATATTTTTCATTACTAGTATAAAAAGATTTTTCCCTTTTCCTTTGAAAGTCATAATTCAAGAATTAAAAGAAGTGATCAAGTGAGATAATACAAATTCATTCTTTCTTGTCCACATAATCCATAATTATAGACCATGTCCTAAGAATCAATTAAAAAGGTCTTCTTTATTTGCTTTACCTAAGCAGCAAAAATAAAGAATGTATCTAAATCCTTTTCTGTACATCAATGGAAAACACTTGGCTAGTGTGCCATAAAGCCATGGATCAATTCTCACTACTATTCTTCTCACAAAAAACAGAAAAATCTTTAGGTCCTCTTACATAATTGTCTTGTGTCACATCATTTGCCTACTTTCTGTTTCTAGGACAATTTACTTCTTTAATCATACAGGTTAAGTAGTATCAGCAGGTCTCCCTGAGGCCGCCACAGGGGCTGATTCCTAAGAGACACCTAGCTGTGGGATAACGAGCCACAAAGATGGGGCGGACAAAGTGTATACAAATGAGCACTACATGGCTACATCGGGGAATTGAAAGTCTCTTCCTGTGCTTTTCCCATGCTACTCACTGTTCTCACAATTTTCAAAAGGAAGGTGCAACCCCCACTGACTTCAGGTTAGTGTGTTGCTAAAGGTTGCTGCAGAACAAAGACTAGTCCACGTGGTGGTCTCTAGGCATGTCCATGTTCTTTCACATTTAAATAGAGAGGGAGGGGTCGTGCAGCTGCTTGCTGGTCAGCACAGGACCAACAAGTGCGCACACAGAAGGCTCCAGGTCCAACTCTCCTGCCCAAGCCACTCCGGCCCTGGTGGAAGGAGGGGCAGAAAGAGGTCTGAGGACGGAGGACTCCAGGAACCATCCCATCCCTTCATCACCAGCTGCCAACTCTGAGTCTGGTGGCTTCATGCTGGACCCAGAGCCAGGAGACCAGGTTCTATCTCTGGATGTGCCCCTGCTAACTTTCACCCAGGCCACATTTGCAAGCTCTCCATCTCCATTCCTCGCCAGTAAAGCCTAAAGTTTTATCAAACACAAAATACTATCAAGAGAAACGAAAACTAGCAGCTTTCCACTCCTTCAAGTATTTTCATAGAAACCACATACCAACCATACATAACCAGGCATCACACACAATATACCTTGGTGAAAACTTCCCTGAATGCTCCTTAGTATTACACCTTCCTAAAACTATCAGCTAGATCCCTTTCTACCTTCTATATGTCAACACTGTACTGAGCACCTAAAATAAAAACACAATTTTTACATAATGAAAAATAATCTCTTTTCTGAATAACTAGGCTCTTATGTAATGATTGTCTTCTGGGAGTAGAGACAGCCTTGTTAAAGCCAGAACACCCTTTCTCATGTGGAAATACTTCACGGCTGAGAATTTCTTCATTATGTCCAAGACAGGAGTAGGAGCGGTGGGAGAAGTGGCTTCTCCACCTCTTCCTGGGATGCCTGCTTTTCCTGCTCTGGCAATGATTTAAAGAAATGCCTTCAGAGGGAAGGGGGTCTAAGATCACTTAATTTCTTGTTCTTTTTCTCCAAAACTAGTAAGTCCAGGAGAGGTGGGCCTCCTGAGACCAGGTACCTGCTGGGTAGCAGTGCTGTCAACCCGTCTCAAAATTAATGTTATCCCCCTGTTCATCCCTTTCTGTAAAGAATTTTAATTATAAGTACATTTGATTCTTCTAAACATAAAAAACAGAAAATCATATAGAAGAAATAATGTAATGACTATCACATGCTATTTGTTCCTACCATTCCATTCACATATTCATACATATTTACATGGGTATTAGGTCAGTGGTAGATAGTAAAGCTCCATTTCCTTTTATTGGACTCGACAAACAAACGTACAAGAAACACAGTTCACACACTTGACATTGCTAGTACAATTGAGTTACTTTTTTTTTTTTTTTTTAGGTTTTTTGAGACAGGGTCTCGCTTTGCAGTTCAGGCTGGCCCTGAGCTCAGCCTCAAACTCACATCACAGCAATCCTCCTGCCTCTGCCTCCCGAGTGCTGGGATTACAGGGGTGAGCCACCACGCCCAGCACTGTGGTAGGTGGTACTCATTGCTGCTGGGCATGAGTCTCCACGCCCAGTATGGTATATGGTTACCAAGGATTGAACCCGGGTCCTTACGCTTGCAAGACATGTGCTGGAACCACTGAGCTAAATCCCTACCCCCTTGAGTTACTTTTCAATGCCGCCAAAAAAAAAAAAAAAAAAAAAAAAAAAAGGTGTACTAAATTCTCAAAATCCTGTAAACACTTTTTATTTGTGTGACTTTCATGTATCTAACACTCTTCTAAAGGG